>BQNB010170335.1:0-13687 GCA_026074375.1 Tanacetum coccineum | reverse complement strand
CATCACTTGGAACTCAAAGTGACCATATCAAGTTCTGAATGCAGTAATTGGAATGTCTTCTTCTTTAATGCGTAACTGGTGATACCATGATCGCAGATAGATCTTAGAATACACGCTAGAACCCTGAAGTTGGTTAAATAAATTGTCGATTCTCGGGAGAGGATAACGATTCTTGACAGTCAACTTGTTCAACTCACGGTAATCTATACACATTCTAAAAGATCCATCTTTCTTCTTCACAAACAGCACCGGTGCTCCCCACAGTGATGAACTCGGACGAATAAATCCTTTCTCCAACAGCTCTTGCAATTGTACCAACAACTCTGTCATCTCAGTCGGTGCCAATCTATACGGTGCACGTGCAACAGGTGCAGCCCTATGTACTAGATCAATTCAAAACTCTACTTGCCTCGGCGGTGGTAGTCCTAGAAACTCCTCAGGAAACACCTCAGGAAAGTCATGAATTACAGGCTTGTCTTCCAATCGTTTCTCCTTCGATTTCTTCTCCGTCACGTATGCCAAAAACAAATGACAACCTCGCTCGACATACTTACGGGCCTTAATACAAGATATGACCTTTAGTCGAAACATACCCTTGTCACATTCAACTATCAACATCTTGTTTCCGTACAGACGATAATGGCATCGTGCTTGACAAGCCAATCCATACCGATGATGACGTCAAACGTACCAAGCTCAATTGGCATAAGAACGATTTCAAAAATATGGTTCACTAAATTCAAAGTGCAACCTTTCAAAACAGTGTTCGTACTAACCACCCTTCCATCAGCTAACTCTACCTTATAACTAGATCCTATTTTAACCGGATCGATATCAAGCATGGAACTAAATCTAGTATCCACAAAACTCCTATCGGAACCCGAATCGAATAAAACAAAAATATAGTGGTTATTGAGCAGAAAGGTACCAGTAACCACATTCAGACCATGTGGCTCAACATCCTTAATAGCATAAGCTCGGCCACGAACTACTCCAACTTCATCTTGCTTAATCTTATTTGGGCATCGGTTCCTAGTATGACCTTGCTCACCACAATCATAACAAGTCGGAATGGGCTGAGCATTTGCACCCATGGCAACATTATTCTCCTTGTAGTACCTTGCCTTGTGCCTAACCTTTCCACACTTGTGGCACTTGATCGTACATGGACCAACATGGTGAGTAAAACAACATTCACATAAAGGAAGTGATCCAGAAGACACCTTTCCATTAGTAGGAGCAGTAACCATAGCTCGAGCGTTCCCTTGCTTTTAGTTATTCCACGAAGTTTGGCGTGAGTTGTCCTTATGATTGCTCTTGCTACTACTATTATTACTTTGAAAGCTCTCCCACTTTCGCTTCTTTCCTTCTAAAATTCTTTCATCTCTAGCTTGCGATTTCTGTTCCATCAACTTATGAGCCATACGCATGGCTTCGTTCAGGTTAGCAGGCTTAGAAGAAGTGACTTCACCCTTGATGTTATCAGTCAATCCCTAGATGTAAGCATCAACTTTCACTCTCTCTGGTTCAACCATTCTCGAACACATAAAAGCTAACTCATTGAACCTTTGAGTATAAGCCACAATGTTATACTCCTTGACCTTCAAGTTCCATAGTTCGTACTCCATTCTTTGAAGTTCTTCTATTGGACAAAACTCTACAGTCATCAGTTGCTTCATCTCAGTCCAAGGCATTTGGTTCACAGTCTCCAAACCCATGGTTGCAACCTTAGCATTCCACCAAGTCAAAGCAGGTCCTTGCAGTGTTGCAGCAGCAAACTTAACCTTTTTGCCCTCTGCACATTCACTGATTCCAAAAACACTCTTAGTTTTCTTGAACCATCTTTGTAATTTGATAGCTCCCTCAGTACCATGAAAAACAGTAGGATTGCACTTTATAAACCCAGCAAAAGTTCACTCACAAACAACAGGTGATGCATCTTGACCCCTAACTGGTCCGGACCCTCTAGCATCATTTCCAGCATTCGCATGTCTAGCCTGCTCAGTAGCGATAGCAGCATCGACACTTTCCTTGATCATTCGACGAATAGCAGCTTGAGTCAAAGGTGCAGACTTTGGAGGCATGATTCTGTCACGTCACACAGAAAACAATCTGATAAGCATTCATAACATGATATACTCATAACATGATACAATGACAAATCATTCACGACAACAGTCACTCAACATCAAGTAGTAATCAAAAGATAGTCATTCATTTTTCATCATAAAAGAGTTAATACATAGTTGCATTGTTTCATGAAATGATACAAATCGTTACAACCAATAGCACTAATTCTACTAACTGAGGATTCAGTTTAGTGATTACACAATAAAGATACCACAATTGAAACTAAACTACTAAGAATCACAAGGAGATCCTCGCGGCTTAGATGATGGACTCTTCTCATCTTCAATCGGAACATCGATAGCTTCATTCGGTCTTTCTTCAAACACAAATCCTCTATGAATCATCTCTTAATAGAAATCATGAGCTCGAACTCTAGTCCAATAGAGATCTCTCTCGACTCATTCGTTTTGCATATGAAGGAATGTGTTGCTAAACCTTGCTTCTTTAAGTTCCTTCTTTAATTTCTTACACTCAGCTTTGTCTTCAGCATTACCAAGCTTTTCAACCAGCTTTTCCATTGCGGCCGTTCCTTGCTCCACACTAGAATGCACTTCATTACCCAAATCCAAAATTAACTTACCATAATACTCATCCTTTGCTTTTCCTTTCTTCTCAACCAATGCATGCGCCGTCTCGCGACCACACAGTCTTCTTGAAACAGAAGCCATCTGACCAAAAAGAGAGTTAATGTCCCTCCTCATGAGACTAGTAAATAGACCATCACTGTCCTCTCGAAGAAAAGGAGCAGTAGATGACTCACCTACCTCATGGATACTAGTAGGAACAGTCTCATCCTTAAACTCGATCGTGTTCTCGACCCCAATCACATCCTCAGTATGGAAACTAAAGGGGGGGGGGGGGGTTGTTTGTTTTACGGTTCCTTTAGCATTTTTAAAAGTTTTACTTCTTAAAAAATGTTTAGACAGTGTTATATGTTTAACCCAAATTCACAATATAAACAGCAATAACTATCTAAAATAAGAACCTAGATAACAATCAATAATATGTAAAGAGATAAGGAAAGAAACGACTTCCAAACCAAGACACCACAGATTTTATAGTGTTTGGCTACGAAACCACCTTTCATCTATCACTCCTTCGAGTATCCCGACTCGAGATTTCACTATGTCAACAAGCTCCCTTTAGGCGGAGAAAACCGTTTACACGTCGCTTACGTTATTTTCCGACACTAAGCTAAATGTCGAGTCCTAATCTTAGCTAGAACCAATCTACCACTTCACAAGATATTATTTTTCACACTCACAAGATCGACAACTATCGGAATCTACCACAATATCCGAGTCACACAATACACAAGATAATTACAATAGAGGATTTGGACTTAGAAGAAAAGAGAGAGAGATCACTAATTACACTTGTTTCTTGACGATACGAAGTGTTCTTCTCTTGCACTTGGATGAGAGGGAAGAGATTAGATCACTTAAAACAAGATCTAAGTATGTTAGTGATCAAGAGTTTTAGTGAGAGAAAGAAGTTTTAGAGAGAGAAAGAAGAGACTGAAAAATTTCACGCAAAGAGGAATAATTTTCAGCAAGGGGTGGACCAGTATTTATAGACAGGGAAAAATAACGGTAACTGGTGGCGGTCCTGGCGGTCCCAAATATATAAGGGGGCCGCCAGGCCTATAAGGGGGCCGCCGTCTAGACTCCGCTCCCTTTTTTGTTTTTTTGTGGGGAAGGTTGTATCTGGTGTAGAAGCTTCCGTTTTGGAGGGAAAATTTAAATTTCAAATTTTAAGTTTTTAATAAAACTTTTCTTTTAATTAGAAAATATTTTGTATAATTAATTTTGTGAAAATCTTTTGTAAAAATATAATAGATGAGAGAAAAATATTTTTTTGATCACTAATCATGCTTAATGATTTGTTTGTTCATACCTTAAGTGATCACTAATCTTATAATTGAAATTTTACAATTAATAATTTGTAAACGTTTAATTTTATCGTAAACTTTTTTACATTTTGTTATTATCAAAACATTGAGAGGTCAAAAAATATAAATAACATTTTTAGACATCATTTGTATTAACAATCTCCCCCTTTTGATGATAACAAAATATAAACTGATTTTGTATAAAATTAATAGTTACACATTATTAATGAGTTTTGTTCCATTTCTCCCTTTTTTGTCGAATTCAAAAAGGATGATCGTTGAGTGGTTGTAGGAAGAAAGAAATCGACGATATCAAGACTCCCATTTGATGTATGCTCCTCCTTGTTCGGGGCACCAAGGGATCGATCTTACAAAATTTGTTTGCTAAAAAACAAAGTTAGAAGTATAAGTGCAAGACAAATATCTCATGAATATAACAGCATAGTTATACATGCATTTCAACCAGAAAGAAATTTTATTCAACACATAGTATATCAATACCATAGTAGTATGATCATTACAAGACAAGGTAAACATAAATTAAGACATAAAACATAAACTAGTTAAATCTTGAATTATAGTAGATGCCATAAGCAAAAGGTGGTCGTTTGATTATTAGGGTAGGTTAATCATGTTAGAATGATTAACTAAAGTAAGAGAATGGTGAGGTTGGTGAAGCATGGTTTGAAGAAGTGCAGGTTTGAGGTATGAGACGAGTGAGTAGAAAGTGGATGAAGTTAATTTCATTTCTCAATGAATGAAATTGGTTTCTAGAGTATCGGCAACAATGACAAAAGCTAGAGTAAAAGTCAACTTGACTATGAGATGGTGGATAGATTTGTTATGGTGGTGGTGAAGGTGGTGCTTGGTTGTAGGCATTAGAAGGATTGTTGTGTGTATCAAGAATGGTGGAGATGCTATGAAGTTAGTTGATCATTTCATCTCTTAGAGGGTTATAGGAAGGTGGTGAGGAGATTTGAGGATGGACTTGTGGTTGGAATGGAGGTGATTCATTTTGAAGAGTGGATGATGATTTTGGAGTGGATGTCTTTCTTTTCCAAACTTGTCTTTCGGACATTCTAGGTTTTCTAGAGAAGTTGGAATTGTTGTTTGAACAAGACATTGATGTTGAAGAAGGGAGATTTGAGGGAGATGAAAATGGTGGTGAAGTATAGGAGTTGGGTGATTAAATAATGAGAGAGGTTGGATAAGATGGCAAAACATGGTTTAAGAAGAAGAAGGTGTCAAATATGGTTTAGCTAATCTGGGAAATGCTAGCTTAAGGCTATAGATGGCCAAATGAAAGACACGTGATGTGTACATGTACATGCGTCATGGCCTCATGCGTCAATGAGTTATACTTGACAAAAAATGTGAGCAAAATTTCATATGAAATAGTTACGCGTGTAACTTGCAAAACTTTTTGTTTTATACATGTTTACTGCTAAATTTTGATTTTTGCAATCAAAGTCCACAACAATTAACTTATAACAAGATTGTCTTATACTTGCACATTTCCGAAATAAATTTTTTGTTTATAATCACCTTAGGTTACGCACACTACTTCTTTCAATGAATAATAGAAAGTTGATGTTCAATCTATTTCCATTTGGGTGTTGGCCAATACTTTAAAACGTGCACAACAAATTAAAACTACTTAACAAAACCCGTGTTGTCCCCTGAATTGTTTATGTTTCTTTTATTAATATAATAAGCCAATGAACAGTACTTTAAGTATAAACTAATCTTATACAATATAATAACAGACGGTTCATGGAACCTTCATCCCTTCCTCACCGACTCATCTTTCTGATTCTCCTACTCAACTCTGTCTACTCTCTTTGTGAGACAAGTGGATCCTATTCACCTTTCACCTATTCTCTCCTGTTAACATCTGTCAATTTAACTTACAGGGTTTTTTTAAAGGTATAGATGCGTTTTGTCTTAGTTTTTTTTTGTTTCACTCTATCAAAGGATTTCTTCATTAGGTATGTGTTTCTGCAATAACTGTATCAGATTTGTTGTTTGTTGATTTGAAAGGTTGGTTTTGGGTGTAATGTAATTACTATGTAAATACAATTAAAGCAGTATATGCCCGTCTTAGATGAATGAAAGAAGCCTAAAATGTCATGAAATTGCTTCCATTTAACTACGATAACAACATCTTAACCTGCTTATCAATTGATGTTTATGTTAGCACAATCAAAGAAGTATATGCCCATGTTAGCAAAACGAAAGGAATCTAATATGTCATGAAGATATGAACACATGCTCCTTTTACCTATATGTGGTTACCCACTATGTATTTTCCTATATGTTTCTTTGTATCAGTATATGAATACATTAGAGGGAACTTCAAATCTGATTACCTGAATTAATACCCCTTCATAGCTATCTTTGTATATTTATGCTTATTCATGAAAGGGAAAAGAAAATGTGATTATCTAAATGACGGCCCCAATCTATTTAATAATATAATTGGACATGACATTTGGAATGGGGATTATGGTTCGACGTCTGCTAGACAACAGTGTTGGAGGCGAATTCTGCATAATGGGTTGGGAAGACATCACAACGATGATAGGCATTATTCAGCCAATGAGAGTCGTTATATGGATGTTGGTACCTCTCACATATCGACCTATGCTGAGGGTAGTACCATATTAGATTTTGCGGATCCTACTAGGCGTTCATTTGTAGAGCAACAGGATTACGGAGACGCTGACAAATTCAGGTGCAACGACCCACGCTACTCAAGGGATTACACTTATGAGTGTCTAGAACTTCTGGATAATGGCATTCCAACTAGAAATCCTACCATATTACACCATCTGGAACTCCAAGTTATTTCAAAGGAAAATTAGCCACTCCATATCCTATAATCTTCGCCATGTTAGAGACTTCTATGTCAGAAACGCCAACTCCTAGAACCTTACTTTTATGGACATTAATTTTTAATCCAGAGATCAAGTAAAAGCATCTAAGCGTACAAATCAAGTTCTGAGCATTTGTATCTGACCATTCTCCTAAGAAGATGACATCGTCGGCGTATATTAGATGAGAAACAATCACGTTATCTCGACCAAAAGAAGCACCTTTAAATAAACCCAAAACCTCAGCCTTATAAGATAAAGCATGTAAGCCTTCCATGGCTAGAATAAAAAGAAACGGAGAAAGAGGGTCACCTTGTCTAAGCCCTCTATGTAAATCAAATTTTGCGGTAGGAGACCCATTTACCAAAACAGAAGAACGACCATTAGAAAAGCATCCATGAATCCATAATCACCACTTTGAGCCAAAACCAATCTTTTCCATGATCGAATCTAAGAAATCCCACCTCACGGAGTTGAAAGCTTTTTCAAAATCAACTTTGAAAACCATAAGCCCTTTCTTATGCTTACGATACCAAGCTAAAACTTCATTTAGAATGAAAGGGCCATCTAAAATATTTCTCCCTTTGATGAATGTCGACTGCTCGGCGCTAATACAACCTCCCATCACCATGCTAAGCCTATTATCTAAGATTTTACCAATTATTTTATATTGATACCCTATTAGACTAATAGGCCGAAAATCCGAGACAAACTTGGAATTAGAAACTTTCGGAATCAAAGTAATAAAGGACGAGTTGCAACCTTTGGGAAAACGACCAGAAGAGAAGAATTCATTTACAAATCGAACCACATCATCTTCTACAAGATCCCAAAAAGTAGTAAAAAAACTTGAAGCTAAAACCATCGGGCCCAGGGGCACAATCCCAAACTGTCCGCTTAATTTCATCACGCGAACAACTTCTTTCCAGATAAGCACTTTCGATATGAGAAAGAGGGTTAGCAAAATTGAGATCAAAAGAGTTCGATGTACACAGGGGCTGCTGAAATCGTTTAGAGAAGTGAGAAAAAAACTCAGACTTGACAAGCACATGATCATCAATCCACTCACCATCCTTTAAAATGCCTTGAATAGTAAGAAAACGCCTCTTAGCCTTTAACGAATTATGAAAGAATTGTGAATTCTCATCTCCTTCTATGGCCCACTTAATCTTGGCCTTTTGGGCTAAGTCTAAGGATTCCTTATGAATTATATCACTTAAAGCGATTGAAGCGTCTTTTCGAATACGAAGATCTTCCTCATTGGTACAACCTTGATCAAGTTTAACATCAATAAAAGAAACCTGTTCTTGATAAACTTTCTTGAGTTTATAAGTATCTGCTTTTTTCAAGGCTATCCACTCACGGATAACACATTTAAGATTTTGCAACTTTTTCTTAAAAGAAATCAAACCATTAACCTCCAAAATGCCATCATTTTTCCAGGTACTAGTGACTAAATTATGAAACCCCTCCATTTCTAGCCACGAGTGAAAAAATCTAAAAGGGGTAGGGCCATAGTCCACCACATTTTCACGAAGAAGAATAGGTCTATGATCAGGAATGCCCTTAACCAAAACGACACCAGATGTATGGGGAAAAGATTCGAAAAAACTTTCCGAGACCAAAAACCGATCAAGTTTACTCATCTTGGAACCCCACTTATCCGTCCAAGTGAATTTAAAACCATCTAAAGGAATTTCAATAAGAGAGGAGTTATTAATAAACTCATTAAAAATATCGGCTTGCTTCTCTTTAAAAATTGAACCATATCTTTCACCCGCTTCACGAACTTCATTGAAATCCCCCATCATCATTAAGATACCGTCCCAATCAGCTATCAGATTGGCCAACATGGACCACAAGGCAATCTTACACGATAAATTTTGAGGAGCATACACAGCAATCCATCTAATTTGAATATCATCCGGAGTCCATAAAGCATCAATAACCACGTAATTTTCATTACATAGAATTCTGGACTTGCGAAAAACCAAACGATTCCATAAACATAAGATACCACCTGACTGTCCCCTAGCAGAAGAGGAGGCAAAATCGAAATTTGTGTTACCCCAAACCTGTCGAAGCATCAATAAATCAACTTGAAGCATTTTAGTTTCCTGAATAGCTAGAAAGTTAACTTTATGAATGTTGCATAAATCTCGAACCCATCTCCTTTTATTGAGGTCTCCAAAACCTTGAACATTAATAGAAAGAGCATTCATTTATTAACAACGAGATCTCCTTTTTCAGCAAGTAACGAAACAAGTGTGTTTTCACATCCCTCCATATTGAGACCCAATGCAATGCCAACCTTAATTGTTTCCTCTAACCGCTGGATCATAGAAAGACCAGTGTGTTTGAGAGAATTGTCCTCCGATACCTGATGAAAAGATTAGGATACTTGTTGTTCTTCTGTAGAATTAGGAGTAAATCCAGGGGGAATTCGGGTGTTTCTGAGTGATTCTCTTTGACCTCCTTAACATACTTTTTATTGATAAGAGAGGCTAACCCAAATGGGTCGCTATCATAAAGCATTTTATTAACACAAGGTGACTCCTTATTATTGCAATCAACTACCTGATCATCAACATTCTGATGATGGTTGGAAACCATGTTTTCACCTGTCTCCAAATCAGCAAATAAGTCCGCCACGAATTCGGCGTCACTATCCACTGAGTTTTTTTCGTTATCAAAATCCAAATTTTCTTTTGAATCCTCCGCATCACTTTCAGAATCATCATTAGTGAACGATGGTGTCCAGCTACAAAGTTCCCTCACCCTTATGACATAATTGACATCATTCACAGACACCATAATAGTAGCAAACACCAACAATGCATGGGAGGATTTGATACAAACACACTTAGATAACCTATTGCAGCCATCAAAATCATCCATGAAGAGTAACTCACCCCATTTCCTAGCTATGGAATTGAACATATCTGTTTCCCACCCACGTAAAGGAACCCCTTCGATCTCTAACCAAATGAGTCGTTCATCCACCATGAAATCATCATGTCATGGCTTTAAAGAGGAAAACCATGTCGATATTCCCTTATGTTTAAGGAAATTGTTCCTAGCTTCCAGAGAATTGAAATCGAATAAAACCCATAGGCCCCCCAAATATTTGAAATCCAAATCCATAAAGCCTTCACCCCGACACAAATTACGAGTATTAGCAATAGAACGAAAGTCTTTAAAGCAGCCAAGAATCGCTAAAGGAAAATCACAAGGTTTATCATGTTTTAAAGTGATCACAGGAACAGACCCCTCCTTCACATCGAGCGCAACTTTAGGAGGGTTACTTCCACTACATGTAGGGTTCTTGGCGACATTCACATAAGAAGAAGCATTGTTACAAAAAGAACCTTTAGAAACATTATTAGTGGCCTAAGGTGAAACCTTAGGAACATAAGCCTGGGAGACCACCTTTTTGAAAGTATGGTGAAACCTGGCTACATTAGCGTGCAATCGTAACTTCCCAATCCAAACATTCGACATTGATGTAATTAAAGATTCTGAATTAGATACCTTAATAAATCGACAGAATGCAAACATTTGGCCCAGATTATTCTTACGATTAGCAATATAAACATCCACAAACGTTCCCGCCTTACCACATATGTTCCAAAGTTCACGTACGGTAAGATGTGAAGGAAAGTTGGAGACATACACTGTCAAGGATATCTTAGCTAAGTCATCCACCATAGATACCTTATTGGAAGGGAACTTTAAACGATGAAAACCCGAACTGGATTTCTTCCGAGTGACCTCCTGCCATTCACTATCTCCCATTGAATAAAATACCAGATTAATGATTTGAAATAATTTTTGTTTTTAAAAAAGGGGAGTTAGGGTTTGAGGGGAAATTAATAAATAAAATTGAGATGAAAAAGATTCTTGGGTTTGGCAAACAAATAGGGATTAGAAATCAAAGGATAGATCTGTATTGAAAAAAGGATGGCGATTGGATTAAAGAAACATCGGAGATGGCCATTTGAAAAGGGAAGTGATACTCACACCACAAAAAGTGATGTGAATACCACAATATCACATCACTAATGCATATGTTACAACATCATATATGCATAATTGTGGTGTGCAAATCATTTTTTGTGGTGTGAGTATCACTTCCCATTTGAAAAACATAACACACACTACAAGAAAAATGGGCTTTAGTGACAAAAACTAAGTGACGACTTTCTTTTTTGGTCACAATTCAGTGACAAAATAATTTATGGTCACTATTTTTCGTCACTGATAAAAAGTCGGTGACGAAACTTATAAGTGGTCACTATGTAGTCACTATATTACATTCTAAGTATTTTTAATCTAGGGTAGTGACGAGAAATTTGGTCATTGATATGATAAACATCGGTGACGATAATTTTGGTAACTATTTCATACATTGCTAATTCTATAAAATAATTAAAAATAAAAGCATTTATATATATACTTATTAAAACTTACATATTCGTATATTTATCTAAAAATCGTAAATACAATCATACGTTACGAATATAAAACATGCATTATAAAGAAAAAAAGTTAAGTTGTAAATATTTACCCAACTGGGCTTACCTCAGTTGGCCACCTGAGGTCTCCTAAGGAGCTTTGGGGGAGGTTGTTACCATGAGGTCTCGGGTTCGAGCCGCACCGGGTTTTCCTTCTTGTTAAGAATCTGTGCCCACTCAGATGTGTCGAGTCTCTGGCTCGCTAACATTGGTCTTGTACTAACTTGCCGTTCAAAAAAAATAGAGGAAAAAAACTTAAACGTCAAACATAAATGGTAAACGTATTATTTTTCATTAATATTAATATGTAAGAGTGAAAAAAAACTTAGTTGTTAAACATATAGTAAAAATTACTTGTGCAAAAAATAACTTAGAGAAAAAAAGAAACCACATTTTTTATATTTGTGCAAAATTAACTTAGAAAAATAACACCAGATTCCCTTTTGGTCAAATAATCTACCCTTTTGGTCAATAAATCCCCCCTTTCGTAAACACTGATTCTATCCATCATATTAACTCTGAAAACGCCACATCATATCCATCGCAAACATCCCATCATCCCATCAGATCCACCATGTATATTTATCAAACTCTCATCGCTCAGTTGAAATCAAGCTCGGTTGTGTTACGGATCGAAATCAAGCTCTCATTTGTGTTATGGTTCGGATTCATCTATTTTCACGTTAATAACTGACAACGTAGACCGTCCCATACAACCCGCTCTAAGGACAATATAATACTTGGATGGTAACATTCAGAGTTACTCATCTGAATGTTGACCCAACAGTCTTAGCTTGTTACGATCGAACTCGTGGCTTTTCAGAAAATCTCAAAGGGGATTATCTAAATTCATGAACTATACACCTTATATATTCTTACCAAACAGAATTTTTCATCATAATCTGTTCAATATATAATACTTTGTTGTTCTTGGTTAGTTTGAAAGCATAAGTGAGCGTGGACGTCACCCAAACATTAACTTTAATCATGAAGGCCACTCGTATATTAAGACTAATGTATAGGCCGGTCATGTATCTCGTTTCATTTATACATTTTCAAAATAATAATATTCCGGATAATGATAATGCCCTCTAGTTTATTTAAAATTAATAGAACATTTTGAACATATATGTAACCACCCATCAACCATTTTTTTTAGAGCAGCAACTAACTATCTCATAAGATATATACAACAAATCAATCTCACATGTCCAAAGTATGACTTGAACACACAACCATTTGGTTAGAGAGCTTCTCACAAAACAAGAAGTACCATTGGGACAGAAGCCCTTTGGTAATCATGATGTTATCTATACGGGGTCCGCACAAATGGAACCTTATGCATACTTCCAATTAGTAATTTCATAATTAACTGACCTCAGTGATAAGAAAAAATCGGCCTCCACATACCTTATCTTTATTATGTAACAAAAAAGAGAAAAATGCGTAAAAAATTCAAAGTTACAAACGTATTTTATTAATTTGACATGTCTATAGATATTAGATTTTGGTCTCGCAAGCACATCTACACAATCTAGATGTCGTGCTTATGAAGCTTCCGCAAATCCAACTCTGAGATTTCCATAGTCAAATATTGTGTGATAACGTTGCATAAACACATCACCCAGTATCCTGCATCATAGGAATAAAAATAAGTCTGTAAATAAAAAATAATAATAAAAATACTGCTTTTGGAATGTGACCAGTAGATCTCTCTATTAGCAGACCTTCCCGGTAAATAAAAGGCAGACATACCAGGCTGGGCCACGGGGTGGAGGGATATCCAGTGGAATGAAACCACTTACACACTTCATATCAGCACCCTCCCCAATCTTAAGAATGTACTGCAAAACAATTAGAGAATATGTTAAGAAGGTATGTAATATGTTTGATTAATAAGAATCAAAGACTCACAACCAAGTATGAAACTATGTTTTTGTTAAAAAATTCTTACCATAATACATATATAATGTGTTAGTTAGAATAATACCTCATCAGGTGAAAGTTTAAATTCTCTGCCACCAACTGTAAATGAAACAGTAGGCATATAAGGAAGTCTTGCACAGTCAACCATCGACTCTCCCGCTGATTCCCCTGCAGGAATTGGTACCAGGTGACAAACCTGCAAATTTGGGCTCACCATGTTATAAGCAACATCAAATTATTTACCTACAGATACTAAATCAATGTGATATAGTATACTCACATCGCTGGCCAACTTTAAAACAAGTTCTCGTGTCTGGTTCATTTTGAGCCCATTATGTATCAGCCGCACTATC
>BQNB010170332.1:806-13687 GCA_026074375.1 Tanacetum coccineum | reverse complement strand
CTTTAATATAAGAAGAATTCTTCAATGAAACAGTAATTCTAATGATCACACAGATTAACAAACAAAGCTTCAATCTATTAATAAGAATACTCTAACTAGTATTAGGGTTACAAAACCTTGAAGCTATAACGATATCAAAACAAAAGATATCAAACTCTATGCCCTAGGACCTCCTTTTATACACCAATGAGTCCTAGTCGATTTATAATATATTTCTAAAACTTAGAATATTCTCAAAGATCTATTCTATAAATAACAATCCTTATCAACTAAGTAATCTTGATCTCCAATCAATCTTTATCTTTTCTCTGAGCAATCTTTATCCTTTCTCTGATAGTAGAAAATCTTCTAGCAGTCTTAATCTTTTCAGCAGTGGTAACTTTGTAACAGTAGCATTAACTTTGACCACTGACAGTAGTAACTTATACGCCAGCAACATTAACTAAGTACAAACAGTAGTAACTACTTAGAATATTTTCTTCAATCTTCTCCAGCAGTAGTAACTTTACTCTAGCAGTACTAACATATACTAGCAGTACTAAGTTACACTAGCAGTAGTAACTATGAACTAGCAGTACTAACTACTTAACATATTTTTCATTAAATTTGTGCTAGCAGTAGTAACACACACCTGAGCAGCAGTAACTCTAAGATCATCAAGAAGTCTTTTAATCCCAACAACAAGTCTTGAAAAAGACGACGTGATGATCGAGATCCTCCTTCTCCTCCCCCAAAAGACTCAGATAAAAGAAAAAAGAAAAGACATGATTCTGACGCTTCAGACTCATCACAGCCTCCAGCTCCTCAGTCATCAGCCTGGAAGACGTCTGACACTAGAGAAGCTCCTTCAAGCTCCTCCAAGCAACAGTGTGGTCCTTATTCTAAACAACCAGTTCAAGACGTACCTATGCCAGATACTGAACATATATCTGATTCAGAGGACACTGATTCTGCCCCTCTTCTAAAGATCAAGCCGAGACCAGAATGGTTGAAGCCTATTCCAGAGGAAGACAGACCAGCAACGCCTGAACCAGACTAGGTCATTCCTCCAAATGAGTTACCTGAACCTGAGAATAATTAGGCTAATGCACTTGTGAGCTCGTATCAAGATCCAGATGAATACAAGCTAATACGACAGACTGGTGATATGAGTTCATTCATCAACTGGTTCTGCAAACGGATTGGAAAGAAGAAATTGAGCAAAGCAGACTTAGAAGGCCCAACTTTCAAGGTAGTCAGACCATTTCACAACAACAACATTTCTCTTCAGTTTCAGATGGAAGAGTGTCACTTGCTGCTTACCGATCAAGTTGATTTGGCTAATCCTGAAGGTCATCGAATCATGCCTGACGTGAGTAAACCATTACCTCTCGGAGATCCACCAGGTCAGGTAACAATTCAATCTCAATTCTTCTTCAATAAGGATCTAGATTACCTTGTATCAGACAGGAAAGAAAGGAGAAGTGCCTTGTCTATATCTAAGCTGAAGGCAACCAACTATCAATATTTTGGGCTTGAAGAACTAGTACCGTCACTATTGATTGAGAGTGAACGAGACTATGATATTAGTACTTGTAACATCCGGAAATTTTTGAAATTTTAAATGACTATTTTACCCTTTGACTTTTTGGGTCTGACTTGACTTTTTGACTTTTGGTCTTTTATTGTCACATAAAAGCGATTACCGCGTAACCGGTAAAATTTTCAGAACATATTTTAAATAATAAATCATATTTATTATTACATCTCTCACGTGCAAGTTATTTTTAACTTATTTGACTTGAAAACGAAAAAGATATATGTTATTCCTAAGCTGATTTATCAAAAACGACCACTAAATCACGTTTTCATTATTCGGACTCTAAAGCAATTTGATGTAAAAGATATTCCTGACAGCTTTTTAGTTTTGACCGAGACCCGAAAACAGTCAGAAAGTGACTGAAATGCCCTCGCAAGATTATAGAAACAAGAAAATAATTAAATTATATTTAATTAACACTTTTTATTAAATAAAAATATTTAATAAATTAGTCATCATTTTATTCAGTGACGTTTGTTGAAGACGCAAATATTCGAGTAAAAGATTATTTTACGGACAAAGCTTATACAAATAAATAATAAACGTTTTAAATAAATTTTATAAAACGTTTATGAAAATTAGTCGAGTGAATACTCATTTTTATCAGAAAAATGATTCCGAACGCAATGGCGCAAGTTTCGTGACTCGAATCATCCGTTGAGTCACTCAAACGAGTCCCAAATCAATATTTTATAAAAGTTTCTCAAAATTACACTTTTGGCCACTGATCTAATATTTACAAAACTTACCCTGGACTATTAAACACTTGCTGATTTTTTTAATACTTTTCATATATATATATATTTGTTTAACCCCCATTTCATTTTCATTTTATATACAAAATCACACACACACATATCCCTCACTCTCTCCCTCTCCATTTTTTCGGCGAGTCCTACCGCCGCCGTTGGTCAGCCACCGCCGCCGGCCACCACCCAGCCGCAGCCGAAAAAGTTTTCCGACGAGTTTTTCGGCCAAGTCCAAAATTGCTTCTCACCACCGGATCTATCCGATCCCCACCACCACGCGCCTCCACGCGCCGCCACGCGTCTATATCCACCACCACCACCCCACGACAGCCCCACCACCGTCACCCTCATCATCACGTCATTATCATCATCATGACGCCACCACCACATCCACTCCAGAAGACCAGGGACCCACCATCCATCTACCACTGCCACCAGATCACCCTCCACCCACCACGCACAACTACCACCTCCTCAACACCACCTCGCACCCCCTATCTCCTCACCGCCACCGCCATGGTCACCCACCAGACCACAGCAAGCACCGACTACGGTGCTAAGGGTGCATATGGTTTTAAACCCCCACCAAATAGGGTGCGTTCGGGTTGGGTTTTGCACCAAAAGGGTGCGTTTGATTTCGCCACTACCAAACAGGGTGCGTTTTGGTTTTGTTTATGACCCACTAGGGTGCGTGTGGGTGACAGCCACCACCAAGGGTGCGTTTGGCAGCCACCACACCATCAAGGGTGTTTGTTTTTGTGGTTAGCAGTTATAGGGTGCGATTGGTTGTGGTAGTCACCGAAGAGGGTGCGGTTTGGTTTGTGGGTTCATAACACCGAAGAGGGTGCGATTCGGTTTGTGTTTATCACCGAAAAGGGTGCGTTGGGAGTTATGGCAGCAGCGAGGCTGCGTTTGGTTTTTATAACCACACCACGGGTGCGTTCGGTTTAGCAGTTTAGCAGCTAGGAGTGTTCAGTTGGTTTGTAAAACATTAAGGGAGCATTTGGTTTTGGTTATGACCAGTTAGGGTGCGTTTGGTATTAATAACAGCACCAAGGGGTGCGTTTGGTATTAAAGACGAGCACAAGGGGCGCGTTTGGTTTAGCGAAACAACAAAAAGGGTGCATTTGGTTTAGTTTAAAACGAGTAGGGTGCGTTTGGTTTGGCTGTTAAACAGCAATAAGGGTGCGTTTGGGTTAAGAGAAGACAACAAAGGGTGTGTTTGGTTTAGACAGAAACACCAAGGGGTGTGTTTGGGTTAGCTGTAAACAGTTTAGGGTGCGTTTGGTTTGGCAGATTAACCAAACAGGGGTGTTTGGTTTGGTAGATTAACCAAACAGGGGTGTTTAGTTTGGCAGATTAACACAAACAGGGGCGTTTGGTTTAGCAGATTGCACCAAGGGGTGCGTTTGGGTTAAGAGAAAGATCATAGGGTGCGTTTGGCTTAACAGGATAAGCCATAAGGCGTGTTTAGGTGATCAGAAACAACCTTTAGGGTGGGTTTTGATTTATATAAATCAATTAATAAATATATCATAAGATTTTATAAATATAAAACCGGATTAAATGGTGATTAATGATTAAATTAATGTGTTATATATTATTTAATCGCGTCTAATTATATATATTGATCACGCGAGAAATTACAACACGGATTGATTGAAAAAAGATTAAGTTATACAATTTTAAGATTATTAAATTGTATTAT
Organism: Tanacetum coccineum; assembly: GCA_026074375.1. NCBI lineage: Eukaryota > Viridiplantae > Streptophyta > Magnoliopsida > Asterales > Asteraceae > Tanacetum > Tanacetum coccineum. The sequence continues at coordinate 9,651 of BQNB010170332.1, read as the reverse complement.
ACAACAACCTGACAAACGAACAAAAACTATACTTTTACAATGAGGCAACTATTTTAGCCACAGCCCATCGAGGAAACGAAATACTAAATTATAAAATATTATTTTATAATTCCCGACTAAAAGATAAAGTCATAACTTTTGTAAAAACTTTACAAACATCGGTTACATGATTCGTAACATTAAAACGTGCGTTACTTTTATACGAGAACTGTTAATAATTAAATTGGTGATTTACGAACACGTGTCGAAATGTTTTATTTCAATTCTTTTTCTCACGTTTCTTATTTAATACTTACAAGGTATTATATACCTCGATTATTTATTTGATTGGTTTTCTTTGTTATATAATTCACGGTATGAATTATATACTTGATATATTTTTCATATGTAATATATACGGAATATATTACATACTTTGTGTTTACTTTTCGATTTATTTTATTTAACCAACCACCAAACTATTACAACTTGGAATCTAAATCTTTTATCAACGTGTCGCGTTGATGTAATCATCCATCGGAAAACCCAATTCATTAACCTAGGCTAGTGGGTCATAGCCGTTAAGATAAACCGCAACTCCTTGGTCGAGCCGTTCTGGTTTCTGTTTGTGTTGTGCTTAATATGTGCATTTCTGCCAATCGTTCTTCATCATCGAGGTGAGTTCATAGCCTCGCGTTTTTTTTCAATTATATAGGATTATATATGGGAGTTGTTAATCAAAGTACTTGGTACTCATCCGACCTATAATTATTTAGGTTGCATTCGGGCGTATTCGTGACGCGTTTTCATTTGTGATATACATTATCGGATTAACTCACTTGAGGTGAGTTCATAGCCCCATGTTTTACTTGTTTTACATATATTTTTAGCAATGTTATACGCTTTGTTGAACCAAATACGCGTTCTAATTGTTAGTTGTAAACTTTATGAATCCACTCAACGTTTTGTTGACCTTTTTAAGCATGTATCTCAGGTTAGGTGTTGCTGATGGCTCGGATGGGACGGAACGCGGATATCAAGGACGGTGTCTCGGTGAAGTAGTGTCATAAATTAAATGTTTTTTCGAAAACCTAGTTGTGTTGTGACTTTTCGAATTAAATTTCTACGTTGGTATTGGGACCTATGTAACTCTGATTCTTTTCAAACGAAATAAATGAAATTTATTTAACAAACATCTCTTTTATAGTTGTTTGTTATGACTTGTGTGATTGTATCGTGATGTAGCACCCCAAATGTTGTATTCCGCTGCGTATCGTATTTTGGGGGTGTTACAGAATGGTATCCAGAGCACTGGTTATAGCGAATAGTCTTTTAACGCAGTTGTTCGATATCCGCGCGCATCGTTCACCGTTGTTCGATATCCGCGCGCATCGTTCCCGATCCCTTATGTGCCTTATGTGGTATATTTGATTGCATATTATGTGCGTAACAAGTGGGTGACACTTGGTATAAGTAATAATTATATATATATATATATATATATATATATATATATATATATATATATATATATATATATATATATATATGTATATATATATATTGATATTATATATATATTATATATATATATATACGGCATCCATTCTATGGTGTACGATTATATACATCTTGATATTCGCTTCTTGCGAATAGTTTAATTTCATTAAACATTTCGATGCGATATGATAAAATCATTTTGATACATGATGAAAACATCGTTGTTATATGATTATCTTCAAAAAAAAAATTGCGACTTTACTTTTCATCTTTTGATGATGTTGATTCGTCGTAGTTTGTCGATCCCATTAGGTGATTTATTGTTCAACTCCGAGTTCGAATATTTTCCCATTGCTTTTGAATCGCATATGTTGTTTCCTAACCTATTGTTTTGAAACTTTCCAGTTGATGGGAGTGTGACTTTCATATGTAATCCCATGAACCCTCATTGGTTTGGAAATGACTATTAACTTATCCCCGCGTAAACGTGTCGTTTGTAAACGGCTTTTTTGGGGAACTTTCGAATAAAGTTGCATTGTGTTCCATTCTTCGTATCGACATTCCTACTTAGTTTAATTCTTGAAATGTTTGTTTATGGAATCTATGAGTTTTTGTATTTGAAAGAGTGTTAAGTCATTGGGTATAGCTTTGTATTGGCGTTTGGAGGAATTAAAAATGGTGTTTGGTTGGATTTTGAAATGGATTTTTTAGCAGTTTGTAACTAGCAGGTTGTGGGGGTGATTGTCAATTTTTTTTGGTCTTACGGCACCTGGGAAAGCCAATTGAGATTTTGGTACGTGTTCAAGGTATGTGGTTCTTTGGATAGGGTCGTATCTCCCCCGGATGAGTGAGATATCGTCGTTTTACTAAAGCTAGTCAAATCTGGAATACTTTTGGGAAAAGGAGTATAACTCCATATTTTTTATTAACTTTTCAAAAAAGAATTATGATACCTGTAGAAGACTCTTAGGGCTATCACTTCCAATTGGTTTCTCATCAAAAGCATCAATAAATTTCAAATTTATGCTCATTTTCGTAAACTACAAAAATTTGTCAAAATATCTTTGGGGACTGCTTTGGGATAGCAGCTTGTTGGATACGTTTCAAAATATTTTTTGTCTATAAAGACCTGGGAAATCAAACTAGGAGGTAGAGAAACCTCTTAGGTACATGTAGGAATTCGGATGGAGTCATATCGACGCCCGACGAATGAGATATCGCCGAAATGGCAAAACTAGTCAAAAATTGAGACCAAAATTTGAATGAGTAATAAGTTCAAAAACTTATATAGCAACACCTAGATATGTAAAACTGTAACAAACTTAGATTTAAGTGGTCGTTTCGGCTTTTGCGGAAGCACAATTTAGGAGATAAAATGGTAATTTCACCCTGGTTCTGAAAATTTTTGGGCAGTGGGCCCTACGTTTCTGGTAAATGGATTTGAAATGCTTTCCGTATGCGAAAACCTCATGTTCTTATCGTCCACAGATTAGGAATTAGGAGGGTTACAAGATTTAGGTTTATTCAAAGATTTAACTAATCAAGAAGCTAAGGCTTATTGGTATGAGGTCATTCTTGCCTCAAAGTTTTATCTCATCACCGGTGTAGTGATTGTGTATTCTTTAGCCATTGTTTCGATTTAGAACTCTAGGAGAGTTAATGTATATGTTGTCCACTTAAGTAGTGCTTGAAGGTCGTGGTTACTTCAAGATATTTGACTTATTGAGAGATTGATTTAACCCCGAGTGTTGGGTGACTTCAATTGGCGAATCTTTCGCATATGTATGTTACTTGCTTGCATTGTCCATAATGGGTATTATTTTTGGTACTTGTTGTGACCGTTGACCGAACCATATTAAATGATGTTTTGCGAATTGATAATTTTAAAACTGTGGAATTGTAATAACGAATTTATGTGTTGGACAAGTGTCGTTGCGCGAATTATACTGATTTTGTTGTATAAACTGTTTGTGTAAACAATGGAAAAATGTGTTTTCAAATTTCATAAACTGACCCTATGGTGTCAAATATATTTTCTTTTCAAAAAAAAATAAACAAATAATATATATATATATATATATATATATATATATATATATATATATATATATATATATATATATATATATATATATATATATATATATATTATAAATAATGAGAATGGAGGATGGAATGGTGCTATCTTCTTTTCTTTCTTTTGAAATAAGTAAATTTTTACTCTTTAAATATTTTTTTAGGAAATAAGTTACGCGTGTAGCGTATAGAAAAGAAACGTTTTGACGAGGATGGACATGATGTCGTTTGTAACCTCAATTATGCATAACTTGATCAACTATGCATAATTTAGGAAGAACCACACTATGTCGGGTAAATCGTCACCCTTAAAATGCTTGATAATTGGGATAAATATTTGGGTAAAGCTTTCGAAAGGAGAAAATATTTTTACCCCATCTACGGATTCTTATGCAAGTAACCCTACTCCTATTGATTGCAAGGAGAGAGTCTCATGCGAGTCATTATGACCGAGCCTTTTGCTTCTTGTAGCAAGACTTGGTACGAGGTCGGATAGAACATCCGCATGCCGCGTAACTGCAAAAAATTCCAAGGACTAGTAATGGTATAGAGTGTCATCGTGCATGGACACGTAGACATACCCAAAAGTCATGGAAAAATAGTAAGGTGGTTAGATGAGGAGATACCAAGAAACAGGATACTGACACTGAGAATGGATTTTCTTGGAGTCGCAATGTTTCTAAGGTGGGTGTAAGCTAAGATGGTTAGTCCCGAGGTTTAAAATGAGAAATGGAGAAGACTTCTCCTACATTAGATGTGTGTTGCTTTTGATGTATCAACTGATGGCCGTGAAGAAGACTTCTTTCCCTAAAATGGAAAGTAATGGTGGCATAGTTGTAAATATACCTGAAATCGTCGAGGATCAGAATAAGGCACTAAGCGACTCCTGACTTAAGGTTAGGTATAGTGGTCCTTACTCTTTGACGCGATGATTCAATGTACGTATATGAGAGCGAAAAAATTGAAGACTCTAGCCGAATGGTGACATCCGTTCCCATCCTGGAGGAACAATCAAAGTAGCTAACGCCTTAAGCCGAACGGTATTGAATTAGGAATGTGCGTAATTATCTCAACTTGATTTAATTGAGTCATCTAAGAATTTGATGCGGTGAGTTAAGACCGAGCCGATCGTGCTAATCGCCATGTGGAAACGTTAGAGTTTTGATTTTCATTGAACGAGCAATGAGTCCATAATGCTTAAGTGTTTTCTTGATTGTTTTCAATTTGTCTTCCGACAATATATGTTTTCTATCGGGATCATCGCCAACGAATTATGTGAAAAATGTGCTTTATGTGTTATGTGCTTTTGAATGGTAGTAAGCGCCTATGTCGCTTTTGTGTGGCCATAATGAGGGTTAGGACGTGAGTGGATGAGTATACTTACCCGAATGTAGATGAAGGTTGGTTTGAGAGGTACGCAAGCTTGATAGTCCATTGTCAATTGTGGCTTGTTAACCCACATGCTTGACTATGGTTGGCCAAAATCTAGCCATGATTAAGTCAAGATCATTACCAAGAAGCTTGGCCATCTGGCAAGCTCGATATAATGAGCAATCTAAACAGTTGGGTATGAACCCGCGTGATGAGCATAGCCATTGCTGAGGCTTCCTAATAAGTAAGCACGGTTATTTTGCTAAAACCTATAGAAAATAAGCATGATTGTTGCTAAGCGTGATAATGAGCAAGGGTGATAAAGTGTCTAAATAAAGCTAGGTCTAAGTATAAAGTCATTTTAAAATGACGAATAGGCGAATATGTGCTTATATGATTATGTGATTATGTGTAATGAGGTTATAATGCATTTGATGGGGTCATATGTACTCCGGACTATTTTCGCAACCGGTGGTGCATCATTGAACGAGACCGGGAGGGCGATGTATGTTTTGGTTTTGGATAATGACATATATTTTTGTTTTGATTATTGACGTATGTTTTTGTTTTGGTTAGCGACGTATGTTTCGGTTTAGTGTAACGGTGTGCGCTTTGTTTTCTTAAAATGATCACCAAACTAAGATTTTGGGTTGATCTTTCGTCTAAAGTCTTTAGTTTAAAAATGATGTGATTTATAGTTTCCCGGATATATTTCGTGGCGTCTTTTGTCTCTTGTAATAAGAGCGATTATAATTATATTTTTAATCTTGTTGGTATGGGTTACCAATTGTTTCGATGACTTTCCATCTGGAATCGACAAGGCAAATATTAAAACGCTTGATCTTTTGTGTCCGAGCACGTGAGGCCATCCAATCGTAAGGAAGCCGTCTCACCGTAAGCAAAATTAAGATGAGCACCGGGATGACGCTCCCTTAAGGTGGGTGGAATATAACAACCCGAGTTTTACGACGTGTATGAAGATCGCGAATTCGACGTCATAATTATTAATTTATAAGTTCATGTGAACGAATGTCGACATTAAAAATTTTATTTGCTATGAATAGTTATTTTCGTATTTTATTACGAACGGAATTTAGAAAATTTTATTTTTAGTCGATTTGCGAGTCAACGTTTGACCGCGCGACCGTTAAGCGTTTTGAGCATCATAGAAATTTCAATGCGCTTTGTTAATATTTTTATGATGATAATTTGTATTTTATCATCCTCGTCCCGATTTAGTCAAAACCGAGTCAAAACTTTATTTTGACACGAGTTAATATTTTTATTAAATATTTTAAATCAAATTAGGTGTGACAAAAATAAATTTAGTTAATAAGTATAATCCCGAGCCATGGTTGTCGATTTTTATTTAAGTAAAAAAGTTGGCGTGTCAAAAATCTAAAGATAGAAAAGAGGGAAGGGCCTGTTTTGCCAAATGGCCAAAGTACTAGAAGTTTATAAACCATGTTACTTTCATTTTCTAGTCATAAAACACACACTAGTCTTTGTTTTGCTCTCACCCACAACCGGCCACCACCACAACGCCGGTCACCGCCGCCAGAAACCGTCGTGGTCGCCGAAAAAATTACATGCAATCCGATCAACTTATATTTTCCTAATCCCCTCGTCATTTCCTACATTTTCCACCAAAAATATATAACATGCAATGAATATTTTTGGAGTTAGAGTTCGAGTTAGTTTCAAACATTTTCGGTTTAAAAGGGGGTGTACCGAAGCTAGATAATCGTTATTAGAAGCTCGGTTTAATTGGAAAATGTTCGATTTTGGTTGTTGGGTTCGATTCGAGTCTCGGCTAAGACAAAGGAGACAATAAAATTCTACATGCAATGAGTTTTGAAGAAATTTAATTTCGAGTTTAATCCAAGTGTTTTGATTGAAAAGGGTGTTGTACAAGAGTTTGATTAGTGATATTTCGAAGTGGGTTTTGTTAAAAAAACGTTTGGTTTTGTGTTTTGGTTTTGGTTCGAGCCGCGGCAAACAACAAAGGGAAACAAGACGAAACCCAATCGTGTCCGATTTAGCTTGATAAAGCTTTGTAAGTATTTTAATTACTAGTATTGTATTTATTTTCGTGATTCGATTGATTATCGATAGTTGCATGTGATGAAATCTAATCGATCTTGCGTCGTTTAGTTAGATTTTGTTGTTGGTTGATTGAGCGAGTTGAATATTGTTTATAGACCATTTTAGATGTGTCGAGAACGGAATTTTTGGCGCGTTTGGTAAAGCTCAAATCTGAGCATAAATTTTGACACGGAAAACGAGGCACGAGATTTTGTGAAATCTAATTTTGGGTTAGAAAATATAGTAGAGGGTATTTTTACAAGCGTTTCGGTAATTCAAACGCCCCGTAACTCCTAATAACGAAGAAGTTACGACGAAAACAAGATTTGAAAACTTAAAAACTTTCCAAACAGCTATTATAGTTATTTAAGTGCTGACAGAATTTTAAACGTCCATTTTGAGCACTTTCGATTCCGTTTCGGCCTTCCGACGAAGCACGAAAGTTGCTCGGAATAACGTTTTACTTTGCCGCGAGGCTTGTTAGTTTTAAAATCGAGCAATAACGGGTCAAAACCCAAGTTCAGATTCTGCGTTTTTATTAAAAATTATCATAAGTTCCTGCAGAAACTTGCAGGAGCATTTTGGTTATTTTCTGTCGAGTTTCGGGTCTCGGCTAAAACTAAAAAGTTGTTCGGAATGTCGTTTTGCATAAAATCTCTTTAGAGTCCGAGTCGTGAAAATGTGATATAACGGGTCGTATTGAGCGGGTCAGATCTAATAATAATATATATAAATATACATAAAGTCAAAGCCAGATAAAGTCCAACGTTGACTTTTGAAAGTCAAACGGGTTGATACTAGACTTGTCGGATGTTATAAAAATAATAAACGCTACTTGATGTGTTGTAGTGTAGGGTTGTTTTTTATATGATTCAAGTTTTAAATTTATATTTTGCCGACTCAACCAAAAACAACACTTTAACGGGCAGTGTACCCGATCGGTAGTAGTTTCGTGGTAAGTAGGGTGTCGATCACTGAGAGCGAGGTTAAATCTATCAATTTAATTAATATCTTTGTTATTTAATCTATGTTAATTCTATTCTAATCCTATGTTAAACCTATGTCAGTCTAAATCCTAATTCTAATGGAAAATGGGGGTTTTCAGCCTGAGAGACTGGCACGGTTTGGTTGGTGACTACAATCAATTCAAGAAACTGTTACCCACGCAAGCTAATTAACAAAAGATAAAAGAGCGGTCGAACCTTATATAAGAAAACTGTATTAACCATTATTAATCCGATTAGAACGTTGGTTTGTTTATTAAGTGCAATGATTTCTTCTCTCGAGGTGGCATATCATTCTTAAGACTTAGGCGTTACATCATCCTAAGACCTAGACACATTAATTCTGTCATAATTAAAGCATCCACATAAAGCATCCTTATTTGCTGGTTATAATCAATCTTAGGGATTAAAGCAATGGTGATCTTGTTAAACCCTAGCTCATAGAGACTTTACCCACTTACCGCTTAATGGCAATTTATACACTAGTAGTCCACTTGTCCAACTACCCAATGGAATCAGAACGTTACTTGTTGAATTATCTAGGCCACCTTCTAGTCAACACGATCAATAAACCATTGGCAATATCCAATTAACTAGTTAAGCCCGAAGCGTATCCTAGACACAGACTTAGAAGGACAATATTTATGTAACTATGATTCTAGATGTATAAATCACTATATGGAGAGCTATCCCAGACTCTAGATCTACTTGGATCAAGAAATTGAGATAAACAAATACCAAACATTCAAATCTTCAAATGTCATAATAAATACAAGAGTAATTATTTAGCCAAGGTAAACTAACCGAGTTAACAAATGATACCAAAAACT
>BQNB010170331.1:0-13687 GCA_026074375.1 Tanacetum coccineum | reverse complement strand
TTGGTAAGTTAGCCAGAGAGTATAAGGTTGAGATGTGATCAGCAACTCTCACAGGATATTTAAAGCTACTAAACGTCAATGATACCTCACAGTCTCAGCAAAATCTTTCAAAGTTCTTCAATGTCTTTCATAACTTTTTAAGATTGTTGCTTATGACAAGAACTTCTCGTGTATATGGGTGTGCACGTCAATGATGCTTCCGAGAGTTCAAAACCATCATGGGGGAATACGTGTACTTTGATACTTTGATGTTATCAGGTCAACTTCCTGGGGGAAGTAGTTTATACTACTTCACTTAGTATAGTTTGTGAAGTATTATGCATGCGTGAGAAGAATTGTTACTGATCTCTTGCATGTTCTCCCAAACGGATATTCACCAAGACTGAATGTCATGATACAGTATATAAGCAATATTAGTTGGTGTGGTTGACTGTTTCTTCTACAAAATTCCGCTGTGCACTTTAAATGTCAATGTTAGAAGATCGTTCAAGCTACATCAACGTTTCAGAATTTGCTCAACATACGGATGTTGGTTTGGGGGGAAGCAGATTCAGAAACTTCGCCAAAAAGGAGTCTATGAAGAAAGCTTTTAAAGACATGCTGCATGAAATGGGGGGAAGTTAATCCAACTCATGCATACTATAATGGTTCCAGAACAAGTCCAGACAAAGAAGATCTAAGCTGGAGTACAAGTATCAAGACTAGAAGACAAAAACGTCATCTTCACATTGGGAAGCCGACTTGATGTCACTTTATTTGTTGTAATTTGTACTTGATATGAACAATTTTGTAAGTAATTCCGTATGCCCACATATTGGGGGAAGATTGTTAGCCTTAAAATATGTCGGCTAATACGGAATTACATTAGTTTATATTAGCCAGACACGCAGGGACTAGAAATGTCAAGTGTAGTAAGTAGATCGTGTCCAGTGCTAACAATCTTGTGTGTCTGGCTAATATAAACTATTTAGCGTTGGACAATTTTGTGACAAGGGCCTTGAAGTCGCCTTTTGAAAGTCTACATGTTTTGTTCAAAACGAAGATGGGTACGGTATTTGCGTACCTGATCGTGCTCGTCACATTGTATAAATTATCGCTCTTTAATGAAATTGGCTTCGAATATCTCGCTTTTGTCCCTAGCAGAAGGCATCTCTTCACAATCTTGGTTGTGGCATCAACGTCTTTCTCATCTGAATTTCGCCACAATCAATAACCTTATGAAAAACAATCTTGTTCGAGGATTTCCTAAGATGAAATTCGAGAAAGATCATTTGTGTTCCGCTTGTGAACAATTGAAGATTCATCGGAAACGTCACAAGTCCAAAACGGCTTTTGTTTCAAATAAGCCACTTTATCTTCTTCATATGGATTTGTGTGGTCCGATGCGCGTCAAAAGTATGTCCTCAACTTTCATGGAAGAATTCTCAGCATTTTCGAGCTTCAAAGAAAAAGAAAATGACAGACTACTTCAGAATAATGTGTTCAAGAATAAGGAAGAAGTCGTTATCAAAAACACAATAAGGATAGTTCCAAAGTAGATCATTTAGGGGGAGAATGTTAGAAATAAAGAAATGAACTACTTTAAATGTACTTATAAAGTACAGGGACTAGTTGTGTCAAGTTAGGAAAGTTTAATAACCAATATGGCTATAAATACGGAAGTATTTATGTCATGGTTAGTTGTATCAATGTCAATTAATCAAAAGGCAAGTTAGATAATTTCTCTCTCTAAACACACACACTAATTACACCTTGATCTTCACACACTAATTCATCAATCAAGATATATTGTTTAATAAAGGTGTAATTATATCATGTAAATACTCTAGGTTAATGGAAAAGAATTTTAAGGTGAATAAAAATGCTAATTAACTTTGGAAAATATTCTACGATCGAGTTTTACGAGTTTTAAATGAACCTGACACAAAAAGGAAGGAGATGAACCCCCTAGGATTCCTAGGCGTGGGTTTAAGTCCCATAGGAGACAAAAGAGCTATTTTTTAGCTAGGATGTTCCTCATTTGTACAAATATATTCCCATTTACCAAACATTCTCATTCATTCTTCCTTTTTCATTTTCAAAAAAAACATACACTAGTGTGTGTGTATTCGTCCGCCACCAAACACAACAAAAAACACATAAATTTTCCAACTTTGATCAAGAACGTGGTGATTTTTCCGGGTTGATTCTAGTGTTCGGGTATTCATTAAATTTCGTTTGTCCTTTTGGGTTTATATTGATGCATAGATGTTAGTTGTACAAGTTGATCGTCGTAAAAATCAAAACTCGAAAATGAAATGAGTAATATAAGGGTGCGTTTGGTTCGAAAATAAAAGGAAAAGGAGGTTTTGTTATGTAACAATCCGTGTTTTCAGGTCATTTACGATGCTATTTAATTCACTATTTATTTTTAATCTCGTACGCGTTTACTTTTAATTCTCATCATATAGTTAAATCGCGTAAGCTAAAAAATTTTATTTAACGTATTCGGAACCAAACAAATTAAAGTTTACGTCAAGCAAGCATTATATTATTTTTTACTAAAGTAATAATAAACTTATAATATTTATTTTTATTGGTTACGTAAAGCATTTACGTTTCTCGATAAAATACATTTAGGCATTCGCGGAACCACCAAAACTTTTCTACGCTTCAACAAATACCTATTTTTATACCCAATACCCAAAGTTTTATAAAACTTCACCCATTTTAACATTGTTAGTCATATTGTACATAAAATAAATCAACTAGAACATACACTTTACTAGTTATATCTTTATACATTTAAACTATGACTTATATCTACAAACATTACAAGATATTTTGCAAGATATCAAAAATCATATTGTGCTCCCTCCCCACCCATGAATTTCGGCAACAACAAAACAAAAAGAGACAAGAAGCACACAAATGACCAACTAGATCTTTGTACAACCTCAAACTCATTAAACCTTAAGGACTTTAGCAAGTCTTGACCAAGACTTTCCCTAGAAATCCTCATCTTGTCTTAGACTTTCTATGAGCAATATTGACTAGTCCTTGGTGTACATAAGAGAGCCAACTAGTGAGAAATAAACACAACACTTTCCTTAAGCAAAATCAACACTTATTCTCTCTTTGTTTCTCTCCAAACCTACAGCTCAACACAAACAACATAAATAATCCATACAAATTTCATTTATCACTTATAAAAGTATTCCTACATCCTATCTAAGATATCCTAAGGTGTATTGAAGGTTTAGTTTAGGGTTTAAAATGGTTAAACAAGCAAGGATCAAGATTAGGGTTTCTTTGGATTTAGGGTTTTCAAGGTGTTGAAAGCTAGGGTTTGTTTGCTAAACAAGGGTTTAGATTTTGTTGTTCATCATAATACATCATCTTAAGGTTATCTAAAAACCTTAATCTTTTTACTTTCATGATTTTATGCATATATGATATTTGTATAGTTAATCACCATCTAAGAAACTTATTAACTTGTAAAATGGATTTTTACACTTGGTTATGATTTTGTACACTTTTACATATGTTATATGGATGTTAATATCATGTTATAATGGAAATATAACTATTGTATAAGTGTGGTTTATGTATAAAAGATTATATAAACTAGTTACCTAAAAAGTGTATTTATAAAAGTTCATGAACAAATAGGTGTGTAGACTTATGGATCTTGTGATTCATGGACAATAGTTGGACAATATGGACTAAGGACCTTAAGTATGTAAGACTTGTGGTATAACACAGGGTAGATGACTTGTAACAAAGTGACTAAACTAAAAAGTTATAAAAACAAGTTTTAAACACATTTTTCACAAAAATATTCAAAAGGGCTGTTTGAATTCGAAATATAAAGCCTTCATTTTATATTTTTATAAAATACTACATGTCATGAGGATTCCAAAAAGGTAAGAAACTCAAAAAACCGAGTTATAACGAAGGACATACGCTAATTACAAGTTATACGATAATAAACGCCTTTATAAAATAAATTTTATAAAAACTATTTGATTTTCAGATCTGATATAAATGGTTGGTTATTTTTCATAAAAATTACATTTTTTAGGATTCTAAAACAATAAGAATCGTAATTTTAGGATCAATAACGAAGGAGTTATGAATTTCGCAAGTTTACGATAATAAATACTTTTATAAAAATAATTTCATAAAAGTAATTGTTCACATCAGATATATTTATTTTGAAAACATCATTAATTAGATATAACTTTTAATTACGAAGACGTGCTCGAAAGAATCACTAAAAGCGGAGTTAAAACGAATAAAATACGACGTTTACGAGTTTACGACGACTAATATTTTGATAACACATCTTAATACGAAAGCGTGGACATAAGAAACGTAAGAAACGGACTTAAAACGATAAAGTTACGCCATTTTACTAAAGTGTTATTTATAAACGTTTTTAACTTATAAATATGATTTCACTAATGCGATTAGATGGTGATGTAGCTATATAGAATTATATATGGTATTAGTTAATCAAAGTGCTTAGTACTTATACGACCTATATTTAATTAGGTTGCTTTCGGTCATTATCGTGACGCATTTTCTGTGATACTTGATATCCAATTCACTCGAGGTGAGTTCATAGCCCCATTTTACTACTTGATTGTTTTACAAACTCTACGGGGTGAAATTACATGCTTGTTTTACTATTGGACACAAGTGTTTTAAATTGTATACTATCCAGATTATTGCCTGAATATTATTGCTAAGTTACCACATTGCCATTTAAGTCCCTACCAATCATGAACCGTTAATTGCTATTGTAGTAAGCGCGAGTGTTATGGATAGATCTATCGGGACTGACAATCCCCACCTTTCTTTTGGGTCACAAGTTGATCATGGTGCATTTAACATTGTGAGGACAGTTAGGTTGTTGGCAAGCATCCTATATTTCCCTTGGGGCACAAATCTAGTTAAGGTTTCGGGGTCATGAGCTTAGTGCAATAATACATGTTTTGGACTACTGAATATGTTTCGTAGTCTACTATTACTTAAATCTTGTGGTCCACCTTTCTATTGATAAACCTATGATTTCACTCAACCTTTGTGTTGACTTTTAGCATGTAAATTTCAGGTCCTAAGGTATGAAGTTTGGAGGGGAACTGCGGGGATGTCGTGAAGATGGATTCTGTGTTTACTTAAATTCGATGCAACTTTTATCTTTTAAAAACTTATGTCATCTTTTAGAATTATGAAGCTTTTGTTTAAAAGAACGTATGTTGAATGTTTATGACTCTTTTAAAATATGTGGGACCTAATGTGAAAACTCTGATATTTTGTAATGGCATCGAATGAAACTTATTATAAACGTCCATTTAAGGTCGTTTCCTATATCTTGATTATTGTACTTTGACGTAGCACCCCATTGTTACCATTCCGCTGCTACCTGATTTTGGGGGTGTTACAGATTGGTATCAAGAGCCAAGGTTATAGGGAACTGGGTCATTTTCAAAACCTAGTCTATAACCAAAATTTTAAAGATTTTCTTTTCTTTCATTTTCAAAATGCAGAATCCTTCATCGCTTATCCGATATCCACGCGCGCGTATTCCCCGATCCTTACTTACTTTTCCGATTATCATTATTGCATTATATAATTTTATATATAATACTTGGTTTAAATTCGATCTCTTACGTCTATCTTTTGACATATCATTATCTATTTCTATCGGTCAATTATATAAATATTGACCATTCTGATTAATTTATGATTATTTATATCATTCTTCTATTTCCTTTTCTCCATTATTATCATGTGCCATGACTTTGCATACCTTTACAAATTCTTAACGAATTGTGTACTTGTGTGGCCAGAATTATGCCGCCTAGGAGATTTAAGAAGAAATCTGTTAAGAGGTTAGTGGAAAAACGTGTGGCTAAAGCTATTGAAGAATATGAAAAGACTAGAGCTGACTCAAACAATGCTGGTGGATCTGGATCAGCAAATACTGGAGGAACTGTTGCACCAGATGTGCAAGGATGTTCGTATAAGACATTTATGAACGGCAAGCCTCACTCTTTCAACGGGACTGAAGGCGTAGTCGGACTGAAATGTTGGTTTGAAAAGATGGAGCAAGTGTTTGAGATTTGTAAATGTAATGAAGATGACAAAGTGAAGTTTGCTGTGTGCACATTCGAGGGTCGTGCTCTAACATGGTGGAACGGAAATGTTCAAACTTTGGGACTTGCTAATGCTAATCAGATCCCCTGGAGCAACGTAAAAGCTATGATGACTACTGAATACTGCCCAGCAACTGAAATCCAAAAGATGGAACAAGAACTTTGGACTCTGACTCTGAAAGGAGATGATATTGAGGCTTACAGCAATCGCTTCCATGAACTGGTTTTGATGTGTCCTGAATTGGTGTCCACTGAAAATAAGAAGATTGAAAAGTACATTCGTGGGTTTCCTGAAAGAATCAAAGGAAATATCACTTCTTCAAAGCCTGCGACCTTGCATGAGGCAATCAACATGGCCCGTGAACTGGTCGAGCAATCAGTTCAGGGTAGGGCTGCAAGAATTGGTGAAAGCAATAAAAGGAGATGGGAAGACCACCAAAGAAACACCAACAACAATAACCATAACAACAACAATAACCACAACAACAACAATAACCGCAACCGAAACAACAATCATCACCAGCAACAAAACAGGAGGCAGGAAACTGCCAGGGCATATGCTGCAGCTCCAACTGAAGGTAAGGTTTATGCTGGAAATCTACCAAAATGCAATCGGTGCAACTTACATCATCATGGACCGTGTCCTTCAAAGTGCCGGAGATGTCAAAGAATGGGTCACATGGAGAAGGATTGTAGAGCTAGGCTTCAGGGTGCAGGTGATGACTTCCTGCAGAATGTGACATGTTTTGGGTGTGGTGAGAAAGGACATTACAAGGACAGGTGTCCCAAGGCAAGGAACCAGCAGAATGAGGGAGCTCGTGGGAGAGCTTACGTGGTGGTTGAAAATCCGCAGCAGAATCCGAATGTGGTCACGGGTACATTTCTTCTTAATGATCACTACGCTTGTATCCTCTTTGATTCTGGTGCTGAGAAGAGTTTTGTGTAACATCCGAGAATTTTCGAAATTTCGAATGACGATTTTACCCTTTGACTTTTAGGGTCTGGCTTGACTTATAAGAACGACCATCTAAATCACGTTTTCACGACTCGGACTCTAAAGCAAATTGATGTGGAACGATATTCCTGACAACTTTTCAGTTTTACCCGAGACCCGAAAACGAGCAGAAAAGGGCTAAAACAGCCTCGCAAAGTTTTAGAAACGGAAACAACGCGTTCCGACGCAGAAAATAATTAAATTATATTTAATTATCATCTTTTATTAAATAAAAATATTTAATAAATTACTTAGCATTTTAAAGAAAAGCGTTTGTTGAAAAACGCGAATATTCGGGTTAAAATCTATTTTTATTTTGAGTCACAAAATAAATAACAGATATTTTTATAAATGTTATAAAAATATTTATGAAACACTATCAAATAAATACTCATTTTTATCGGAAAAATGATTTGAAAAACAATGGCGCGAGTTTCGCGACTCGAATCATCCGTTAAGTCGTCCAAACGAGTCCCGAACCGATGGTTATAAAAACTATATTAAAAAGTTTCACTTTTTACCCTAGACTATTAGGGACATGCCATTTTCTTTATAACTTTTATTATATATATAAAAATCTTTATAATACATTTCATTTCCATCTCAAATAACACACATTCTGATACACAATCACAAATTAATAACATCTTCTCCTCCCCTAGATTATCCGCAGCGGCCGAAACCACCGAGCAGCACGCCCGGCCACCATGCTGCCACCGCCGGAAAAGTTTTCCGGCGGGTTTTCCGACCGAGACATAAAACGTTTCTCATCTCCGGATCTACCCGATCCTCACCACCACGCGCCACCACTCGCCACCACCGTCGTCACCTCCATCCCGCCACCCTCCTCAACACCGTCACCATCATCATCGCACCACAGCCCGCACCCACCACCACACCGCAACCGCCATCAACATCAATATCATCTCCACCACCATGGCTGTCACGCAGCCAACACCATCATCACCACCCACGCACACGCCATCAGCCACCACCATCCGCCATTGTAGCCACACTCGAAAGGTGCGTTGTTTCATCACTAGCACCGCACAAAAGGGTGCGGTTTGGGTTGTTATAGCACAAAAGGGTGGGTATGGTTATCAGCAGATTCGGGTGTGTTTGGTTCGAGCACACATTAAGGGTGCGTTTCATTCACAACCATAGGGTGCGTCTGTTTATGGTTTGAGCAACCCATCAAGGGTGCGTTTGTTGTCAGTTAACCACACACAAAGGTGTGTTTATTTATAGGTTTGAGCAACCCATAGGGAGCGTGTGGTTTATGCACAGATTAGGGTGCGTTTTGGGTGGCTACCACCACCAAATGGGGTGCGTTTGGGTCCGGGTCAGCAGGTAGGGTGCATGTGGTTTCATGAACAACCACCACGAGGGTGGCTTGTTCGCGTTCAAACACAGCCGGGGGAGGGATGTATCGTGTCGGGTTGGTTTGCGTAGGATTGTTACAAAAGAAAAAGGGACGAGGGATGCTCGAGTTTGCTGTCAAATAGCCGGGGTGTCGGGTCAAAACCACTAGATAGGGTGCGTTGGGTTTATTAACAGCCGGGGTGTTGTTTTGACGGTGGCAACCACCACACGGGGTTGCTGTGGGTGGCAGCCACCACACAGCCACCATACGGGGTCCGTTTGTTATAGTGGCAGCCAAACGGGGGTGTTTGGTTTGGGTTTGGCACGAGTAGGGTGCGTTTGGTATTATGGCAGCCCAACAGGGGTGCGTTTGGCTTTCACACCCGCAGCAAGGGCTGCGTTTGGCTTGTACTTCCATCAAAGAGGGTGCGTTTGTTTAATGAAACCACGCACAAAGGGTGCGTTTGGCTTAACAGCCCACCCACAAGGGGTGCGTTTGGCTGTGTAAATATGACCAAAGGGGTGTTTGGGACAGCGGGCACAGCAAGGGGTACGTTTGGTTTGGATAGGAACACACAAGGAGTGTGTTTGGGTTAGCGAAACAATAAAAAGGGTACGTTTGGTTCATGATAAACGGTGAATAAATACAACTTAAGGTTTAATAAACATGAAACTGGATATATATATTGGTGGTTTAAAATGGTTAAATAAATGTAATAATTTTTATTATGTTCGGTTGATATAAATATATATGTTTATATATTTAAAACACGTGGGGGTTTGCAATATTGATTTCATTGATTAAGTGGGAAAGACGTTAGACTTTATAAATATGGAAAACGATTTATAAATGGAAATGTCATGGCGAAATTTATAGAAGTTTTATACTTAGTAATGTTTTACTAGAGTTTATATTATTTCAGAAACCGATAAAAAGGACTAAATTATATAATAAATGGTATTATACAGTAACCAGATAAACGAACGAAAACTATACGTTTAACAATGAACGTAACGTATTTAGACACACCCCGTCGAAGAAACGAAAGTAATTTATAAAATCATTATTTTATATTTTTAGAATGGTTATAAACTTTACAAACCGTGTTTGTTGATATAACATTAAACATGGTTTACTTTTATCAAAGTTCTTTTTAGTAGGGTCAAACTAACTGGTTAAATTATTTACCCACACTTAGATAATAATACCTGCTAGGTATTATATACTATTTTCAATAAAATTTGGATCGATCTGTCTTTGGTATATAATTCCAACGGGTTGGAATTAAGATAAAGGTGTTTATTTTTCATAGTAATTATAAAAAGAATATATAAGTACAAACACTTTGCTTATATTTAAAGCTATTTTTTTAACCAACCAACAAACCATTACAACATTTAAAGCTGAATCTTTTATTCAACGTGACGTGTTAGGTGACTATCCCATTTCGGAAAATCCCAAATTCATTATCCCAGGCTAGTGGTACTTTAGCCGTTAAGAGTAGCTGCAACTTCTTGATCGAGCCGCTTCGTCTTCCGTTCGTATTGTGCATATTAGATGCCTATCTGTCAATCGTTCTGCAACATCAAGGTGAGTTCATAGCCCCACGTTTTACATGTTTTACATATATTTTGGGGTGAACAGAGCTTTTAGAAATTCAATTAAGGTTTTGATAAACTCGTTACGTGCTCTTCCTACTTGTCTGCATACATGTTACAAACGCATTTACGATGGTTGATTACATTGTTGGTTTACTCACTCTTGTATATAGCTCGCGAGAGATACAATACTTTGGTTTATTTTTGAACGTAAGGCCTACTATACTTTTATGATTATGGAATTAGCTTAGGTTGCATTGAACTGTAAATCACTTGGAGGTGACGCAGAATGTTATAAGATAATCTATTTTGATTGACCAATCCCCTTCGGGTGACTAGCTATCACCGGGAACAACGGTTTATACCTATGTCGGATTAACGATTTGGATTAGGCCCTGCGGGGGCCAACAATCACATATACATATTATTGCCCGGGTGTCCTTGGAGGGGACACCGGTAACGGGGGAACATATTCTTTTATTATTATTGCCCGGGTGTCCTTGGAGGGGACACCGGTAACGGGGGAACATATTATTTTTCATTAATGCCCGGGTGTTCTTGGAGGGAACACCTACGATGGGTACACTCTTACTGTGCCTTGAATAAATGCATACATACAAGTCTAATCGTCACAGTTCATGAACTTAAGTAATGGGAATCATGGTTTATAACACACCTTGAATAAAGTGGAATACATACGTTGGATATTTGGATCCAACTTGGAGACGTACAGTTTTTGGGACATGGGATAGAAATGCTTGCATATAGTTACCAGCTAATTGATTTCAAAAATCATGTGCACATTTTGAAAGACGTTAAGGATTTAACTTGGTCACACAATTTATTTTCATGATACTGTGAGGGAGAGAAACAGTAGTCACTAAACTTTTTTATATGACACTGTAATGATAACAGTGGGCAGATACATTTATTGGAACTAACGTTATATTTTTCTAGAAAACCTATGAACACACCAACTTTAATGTTGACCACTTTTAAGCATGTTTTTTCTCAGGTGAATAGATGCTTGGATTGATTTGATGTGCATTGGAGTCTGTACATTTCAAAAGTTTTCAATGGTGATGCAATTATGGGACAACTATTATTTTGGATTTCAGAAAATCAACGAGATTGTTTTACAAACGACACATTTAGAGGTCGTTCTCTTGTATCTAGCGCTGTGTATTATGAAGTAGCACCCCAAGTGGTATTCCGCTGCGTTGTCATATTTTTGGGGGTGTTACATTTTGTATCTTCTGTGTTTACATCTTTTATCGATATTGCCCCAGCCGCTTTAAATACTAGTTATGAAGTTGAATTAGCAGATGGAAAAATCGTTAGCACCAATACCATTTTACGTAGTTGCACCTTAGTCTTGTTTAATCACGTGTTCAAAATAGACTTGTTACCAACCCGGCTAGGTAGTTTTGATGTTATCATTGGAATAGATTGGTTGGCATACCACCGAGCTGTCATCGATTGTTATGAAAAGATTGTCTGTATTCCTCTTCCGAATGGCGAGATTCTTGAAGTCCAAGGCGAGAGGCCGAAAAAGGATCTTGGATCACTTGCGTGTATCAAGGCTGATGAGAAAAAGCTTGATGACATTCGTGTTGTCCGAGACTTCCCTGAGGTATTTCCATATGAGGATGATTTGACAGGTCTACCTCCCGTGCGTGAAATAGAATTTCGCATTGACCTAATTCCAGGCGCGTTGCCAGTTGTAAAGTCACCCTACCGTCTAGCACCTTCCGAAATGCAGGAATTGTCAAATCAACTAAAAGAGCTCCAAGAGAAAGGTTTTATTCGACCAAGTCATTCACCATGGGGAGCACCTGTGCTATTTGTCAAGAAGAAAGACGGTGCTTTAAGAATGTGTATTGACTACAGAGAATTAAATAAGTTGACAATTAAGAACCGCTATCCTCTCCCCAGAATTGATGATTTGTTTGACCAATTACAAGGTGCGTGTTGTTTCTCCAAGATAGATCTTCGTTCGGGATATCATCAGTTAAGAGTTAGAGATGAAGATATACCGAAGACCGCGTTTAGAACACGTTATGGGCACTTTGAGTTCACAGTCATGCCATTTGGGCTGACAAACGCACCAGCGGTATTCATGGACTTGATGAACCGCGTCTGTAAACCCTATTTGGACAAATTTGTAATTGTGTTCATCGATGACATCCTTATCTACTCAAAGTCAGAAGAAGAGCATGAAGCCCACTTGAAGACGATTTTAGACTTACTCAAGGAGGAGAAGTTATACGCAAAATTTTCAAAATGCGAATTTTGGTTAAAAGAAGTCCAGTTCCTAGGACACGTGGTCAACCGGGATGGTATCCATGTGGATCCTAGTAAGGTGGAGTCAGTAAAGAACTGGAAGACCCCTGAGTCACCCACAGAGATTCGTTCATTTTTAGGATTGGCGGGTTATTACCGAAGATTCATTGAGAATTTCTCCAAGATCGCCAAGCCTCTCACCTTGTTGACTCAGAAGAATAAAGCTTATGTGTGGGGCGATAAGCAAGAAGAATCCTTCCGTATCTTAAAAGAAAAGCTATGTCATGTTCCTGTGTTAGCACTCCCCGATGGACCAAACGACTTTGTGGTCTATTGCGATGCGTCAAATCAAGGGTTTGGGTGTGTGCTAATGCAACGAGGAAAGGTGATTACGTATGCCACAAGACAATTGAAAATACATGAGAAAAACTATACCACCCACGACTTGGAGTTGGGTACGGTGGTGTTTGCCTTAAAAACTTGGGGACATTATCTTTACGGAACAAAAAGTGTCATTTACACTGATCACAAAAGTCTTCAGTATCTTTTTGAACAGAAGGAATTAAATATGCGGCAGAGGCAGTGGATTGAACTACTCAGTGACTACGAATGCGAAATCAAATACCATCCTGGCAAGGCAAATGTTGTAGCGGATGCTTTGAGTAGAAAGGAAAGACTCAAGCCTAGACGAGTACGTGCCATGAGCATGACTATCCAGTCCGGCCTTAACGCCAAGATTTTAGAGGCACAAGGTGAAGCTTCCAAGGATCTTAAGGCCCCATCAGAATGGCTAAGGGGATTAGAAACACATTTTGAGAAGTGGGATGACGGTGGAATTTACTTCTTCGATCGGATTTGGATTCCGTCAGTTAGAGGTATAAGGAAATTGATCTTGAATGAAGCCCACACTTCTAAATATTATGTACATCCTGGTGCGGATAAAATGTACTACGATCTGAGGGACTTGTATTTGTGGCTTGGTATGAGAAGAAACATTGTTGAA
Source organism: Tanacetum coccineum (assembly GCA_026074375.1). Taxonomy (NCBI): domain Eukaryota; kingdom Viridiplantae; phylum Streptophyta; class Magnoliopsida; order Asterales; family Asteraceae; genus Tanacetum; species Tanacetum coccineum. The sequence goes on along the minus strand of BQNB010170331.1, from coordinate 303 downwards.
TACGTTAGCAAATGTCTTGCGTGCTCTAAGATAAAAGCCGAGCATCAGAAACTGTAAAACCCTAAAATCAGAACAAGTGCAAAATTACCAAAATGCCCCTAATGTCAGAAAATTTAATAAAAGCATGAATAAAATTCAATCAAGTGTTATAAATTATAAAATACATCATGTGACAAGTATAAAATTTTTATAAGATTATAATATCTTATATTATGCAAGAAAAATAATTGTTTCTTATATATATGTGTTTTGCCGAAATAATTATAAGTTAATTACTTATATTATACAATTAAATATTAAATA
>BQNB010170330.1:0-13687 GCA_026074375.1 Tanacetum coccineum | reverse complement strand
TATGAGTTACTTAATGTCTTGTAAACATTAACCAAATTTATCACTATTAGTTTATAGTAAATTGATTTGTTTTTAACGTTCTGATTAATGTTTATATACCGGTATTAACCGATTCGTTTTGTTATTTTGTCTGTAATACTTTCAACTAGGTTCTTATTTCTAAAATTTTCATCTTTGTTTGTTCAATGTTTGTGCAGATTGCTTGACTATGAGAGTGTGAGGATTTGAATTAGAATTGAAGTCAGACTGAACTAGGCCTGTTCGAGCCAAATCGCTTTTTTGGTGACGTGGAGGGACTGTAAAGCTAATTGGAGCAGTTTGGTGTGGTGTTTTAGGGTGTTAGCTATTTATTGTTTGTGTATATTTGTAAAGTTTAGTGGGGTGTTTGGTTGTGTTTTCTGTGGTCGGTTGCTGTTGTTGTTTGTAAGTTTGTAAATTTTGTAATTTTAATAGAATGGCATTTCCCTCAACAGAAAAAAAAAATAAAAAAAATTCATGTTTGCTTTCTACTAACTTGTGCATTTTCAACCAATTTGGAGAACTCAAAAAAAAAACTACTTACAGAAATAAAAAGGTTAGATATCATTATCAAGGATTAGATTTCGTGTCTATATGTGTTGCTATTATAGCTTTCACATTCAGGATTCTGCTTCTTGGAGACTTTAAACACTAAAAAGAAGAATATATATTTCATAATATTCATGCATGTAATAAAATTTATAAAATTGTGAAATCTGTCCATGTTGTAATGGTTTGTCTATTTTGACAAAAACCGAAACTATAGGCATGAATTATTCCTAATAGTCTAAAAATATAACGAAAATCATAACTCCAGGGGATAATTCATGCAAAGAGTTTGGCGAAAAGTCAAACGAATGTCTTTAGTTAGTGTTGTACATGTGTAGCTTTCTTGTGTATGCTTACACCTTTTGTTATTTGTGTCTCGTAGGCTATGTGATATGATACATGGTCCAAGTCTCATGCACATGTTAAGACCATGTCCTAAGCAGTTAATTGCTATCTTCACTATCTCAATAAGCAGTCACGTGTAACTTTGAATTAGTCATTTCCATGCAGTGAATATCACATTCCCATGTTTCCCTTATTGTTCCTAGTTTATAGGATAGTAGCTAGTACATGTTCTATTTTTCTATAAATATGTAATTTGTATGTTTCAAACGCACAGAAGAAAAAATGAATTAGAAAAGTTAGTAGTTTTAGTAGGATTAGTATTCTCTTCTTAATCTTTTGCTTGGAGATTGACCGCCTCAAGTAGTCCTTATCAATTTGGTGCTTTCATTCATCTTACTCATGCCTCCAATTGACGACGCCAAGTTGGCTGAAACCATGGCCAAGTATTATCCTGACCTTGTATGCAAGTATTATCCCGACCACCGTTCGTATACTCCACCACCAACATCAAAACCATCACGCCTCCAAGAATCCATGGTTAACTTGGCCGATTCCATGGCTAAGCTTGAAATCGCTGTGAAACGTCTCGCCGCCTCTACCGCCAACCTTGTTTCAATCACTTCCCAAACCACCTTCACTACAAACGAGTCCAATACCCGACTCGAAACAACCTTACAGAAACTTATTTGCCAACCCGCCATCACAAAAAATGAGTCCAATGATTCCACCTCCAACACCAACACCGACATCATTGAGACCACAACCAAGGTCCTCACCGAAACATCATCTCTCGCTACCAATATTAATAAACCCAACAACACCATGGCTAACTTGGTCACCGACTCCGCTTCTTCTATCGCCAAGATCGAAACCGAGGTTGACACACACATTCCCCTTTCCCCTTTGTCCGGTTTGCATTCCAACCCAACTCACAAGAAACCAGAACTTCCACATGATATAACCATCTTGCATCGAAACACCCTTAATGAGACTTATGGTCGTGCCCTGCTCATCGCGCGCATGCTAGCCATATTCCGTTGTGTCGAGACGTTTCCTCCCGGTCACCAATGTTCCCCACCCAAGTTTGTTATTCTCCAATCCGAAGACGAACCACCCTGGGAGCCACATAATCTGAAGTACATAACCATGAGCCTTGAGGACAAGGCTCGTTTTCAGGCGCGGAGTATTGATATGATACATGGTCCAAGTCTCATGCACATGTTAAGACCATGTCCTAAGCATAGTAAATTGCTACTTTCACTATCTCATAAGCAGTCACGTGTAACTTAGAATTAGTCATTTCCATGCAGTGAATATCACATTCCCATGTTTCCCTTATTGTTCCTAGTTTATAGGATAGTAGCTAGTACATGTTCTATTTTTCTATAAATATGTAATTTGTATGTTTCAAACGCACAGAAGAAAAAATGAATTAGAAAAGTTAGTAGTTTTAGTAGGATTAGTATTCTCTTCTTAATCTTTTGCTTGGAGATTGACCGCCTCAAGTAGTCCTTATCAAAAACTCTGGTCCCAATCGGTTCACCTTGCTTGTTGACAAGTACAACCGCATTATCATCAAGCTTAACCTCACTACCATCACACCGACCCTTCTGCATGGCGGCTCGGACAGCCACGCCATACACCACCTGTCCTTTCTTTACTTTTCTGCCTGGTTTGACTTCCTTCATTGATGCTACTATCGTGTCCCCTAATCTGGCACCTTTCTTCCCCTTCAAAGCTTGTATGCACATAACTCGTTTTGCCCCTGAGTTGTCGACCACTTTCAGATTGGATCTCATTTGTATGAAAGTCCTTATTTGATGTAAAAGACAAAAACTACAAAAGTGATGTGCATTAAAGTAAGCAAATGTGGCAAAATGATTACAAAACACAAATAATTAAAATTGTGCTTATATTAAATGATTTGGGAGGTTATTTGGATACAAATACACATTGGGTGATTTTCAATGCACTCGAATTGCTTCGTTCAATTGAATTCTTTTAATATAGACATTTGGCTCACTAGAAATATAAATATAAGCCAAAATCGACTATTCATAAATGAATGAGTAAACATTTACACTTCTGGAATAAATAAAAGAACAGACCTGGGCCAAGAAACTATTGCAGGGAGTCTCCTGTTGTGATCTTAGCATTCCTGACGACACATTGCTGAGGCCCCGCAACAGTAAGTGTCTAGCTATTGTTTCATGCAAATAATTAGACATGACTCAGAAATGAATAAGTTATAATAAAAAGAGACTTGAAAGACTACAAGTTTTTTTGGTAGGAAATCCAAAGGTGGCATCCTAATGACTAATCTAAAGTTCTAAGTTAATAAGAGGCTTGAAAGGGATGTATGATGAACATCGAGTAACACGAAACCGGTGCCTTAACTCACAATTGACAGAAACAACTACAAGAGGCAGGAATAATAGTGAAAGATACAACTTTTAGAATATCAAATATTTCATATCCGAACGAAGAGATTTTCTAGATCCTTATATGACAAAAAACATGTGGATATCGAGATGAAGTATGCAGACTTTTAAATCATCTATATAGTGGATGATCATTAATACAGAGACAAGTCAAGAAACAACCATTTTCCTCTTGTCCAGATGCCTAACACGTGCTATCTATATTTGTTTGGACGACTTTTCACTATAATGTTTGGTTGGTGATTCTAATGTGCTCATATACATTATTTAAAGGAACCATTAACTTTAATCTACTTATGCGAATATATAAACATACTGTCATAAATAATTGAATTACAATTTTTTTTGGGTAACCATGGTTTGCGACCTTTTGGCCGATTAATCCATGGGGTTTGAACCTACCGCCATACAACCCTCCCTTTTCAGGAGGTTAGTGTGGCCACTTCATGGTTGTTAATTGAACTTGAGACCTCTCACATTTTATGATGATAGTAACATGCCCTTGAGACCCCTGAGTGGTTTGCCACAGATCTAAGTCAATGTACAATGAGACAACCCTCGTAGATTTACAATTTATTACCTATGTGCCAGCAATGTGAGCAATTACAATATTAACAAAGTAGCTTCATGTAGACACATGATCGTTAGCTATGAAGAATTAGTTTTCTTACAAGTACACCAAAAGAAGTACCATATATGAGCACTGATCTTGTAAAAGTGTAGCAGTTACTGCTTACAAGCATGCTAGTAGAAAACTAGTTTAAAATTACTCACGCAAATGAACCTTAGAGCACATACCACGTAGACAATTAGAAGCAGAATTCGTTGCCACCTTGAGCTACTTCACACGTTCCGTTGCCTACCTGCAAAAATCATATCAAAGATCCACATTATTCCTATTCTTTACAACCTCAGAAAAGCAAGTGGTGCATTTACCGAAATACCTCGGACAACTATTATATGAGTACACTATGTCCGAAATGCGACAACTAATTAAACATAGAGTTAATTGCATAAATGGTCCCTGTGGTCTGTCGGGTTTAACGAAAAAGGTCCCTAAAGTTTTTTTTTCCCGGATCCTGTCCCTAACGTTTTCACCCGTATCGGGTTTAGTCCCTTGACCAACATTTTCCGTTTGTTTGACCGTTAATTGTTGGTTTAGTTGGTATAAATGACATAAATACCCTCGTGCTTGTTTCAGAAATGATCCCTGTGGTTTCTTGTGTTTCAGAAATGGTCCCTGCAACAGTTAATTATTATATTTCTTTTATTTGCTTTTTAATTTTTTAATTATTTTATTTCTTTTAAAATTTTAACTTTTTTATACGTTCCATTTATGTTTCAATTAATTTTTATGCGTTTTGGAACATTTATATGTTTTCGTCCGTTTTTGTACGTTTTTTTTATATGGGTTATCAAATTAGCATAATATGTAGTATGAGAAAAGCAGAAGTACATGTATCTGTATAAGTGGGTTAAGGTTTTGGCCGTTGGTTTAATTATGATTCAGGCGAGGAGAAAATGGTAGTCCTTGCCAAAAAGAGGGTGTGCTTCTTTGTAATTTCTCATCTAAACTAGGGGTATTTCCAGAAAATCATAACCTATTTTATATATATTTTGGTCTCAAAATTATTGTTTACCTAGGGTTGTGTCGGTCCATAGGTTCAAGTGTAGAACTCACTTAAAAAACCAACCCAACTTACAAAAGGAAGGGAAACCTAGACTTTATAAACCATCGATCAATCTCATAATTGGCTGAGGTGGGATTGTAACATACTACGACTGACCTTTTAAAATAATTAATCAGTGTTTCACACAAAATTTAATAATAAGTCGTGTAAGGTCTCATTCTTGAAAGCGTGAGCCCACTAATGGGGTATGTGGTCATGCGTGAGAAAAGGGAATTAATGACATCAAATAACGTCTATTTTATAGCATCATTTATCCTATCTAATTAACCCATTTTGTATAATTCTTGCAAAGAATTGTTACTTAATCGTTTGTATTTGAGAATTGCAGTAATTATAGAGTACTTGGTGAAGATTGACTAAAAGGCACGAATTCTGGAGCTTAAACGAAGATATTTTGAAGATTACTGTTCTTACAACCAATACGCCGTATCCATCAAGGAAGATACGGCGTATATGTGCCTGCACACACCAAAGACCACGAAGGAAACAAGATTAATACGTCGTATCCAGAGAAGACCAATACGCGGTATTGAAGATATAGAAGGTGAATATTCTGGAAGATATCAAACGTAGTCCCTACTCCAAGAAACCCCCAATACGTAGTATCCAAGACTTTGGATACGCCATATCGAACCGACTCCAGACCCTATAAATAGAAAACTCAAAAATGAGTTTTAAGTGTGCTAAATCATATTCTCGATACCTAAACTATAAAAGTTGATTTTTAGGGGAGAAAAAGAGCAGAAGAGGTCGAGCAACGTTATTAATTCCATAGAAGACAACGTGTAATTTCTTATACTTTTGTAATCGTTCCGTTTTTGGTATCATTCGTTAACTCGATTAGTTTACCTTGGCTAAATCATTACTTTTGTATTAATTATGATGTTTGAAGGCTAATACCTTCGGGTATTAGCCGTTATTATGAAGATCTGAATGTTTGGTATTGTTTATCTTGATTTCTTAATTTATCGTTGAATGCTTGTTTATGTTTATCACATGATACTTGTTTACGTGCTTTTGTATGCGATCTATCATTTAACTGGATCTAGTGATACGGACCAAGTAATCTAGATGTCGGGATAACTCTTCATATAGTGATTTATACATCTAGACCAATAAGATCACTGTAACACCCCCAAAAAGGTGTCGCAGCGGAAATGTGTCCGGGGGCGTTACTTCATAATACAACAGCACAAGATACAAGAGAACGACCTCTAAATATGTCGTTTGAAAAGTAATATCATTGATTTTCTTGAAATTGATGTAAGACTTGTCCCATAATTGCATCACAATGAAAAGCTTGAAAACAACACAACGAGATTTCATCATTTGTATGTAAGTAGAAATCCATGAATGAAATCCTGTCAATTTAGACTCCAATGCACATCAAGTAATCCAAACATCTAATTCACCTGAGAAAAACATGCTTAAAAGGGTCAACATAAAGTTGGCGAGTTCATAGATTTTTATAAGTATAAATGTTGAACCAAAGTTCTGTAAAGCGTGTATGACCGTTTCAATCCTTAAATTCTTTTCTAAAATGTATGTATGATTTTTAGAAATCAAAGAGTTGCAAAATATGCATGACCATTTAAATCCCCAAATAGTCACCAAAACATATGTATAGTTGGACCACCTTTGTTCAAAGTATGTATTGCCACTTTATTCAAGACAACGCAAATATTCATGTGTGTATAAAACAATGACTACGATTACTCTAAGTTCATGAAACCGATGCACTATGTACCCATCGTAGGTGTCCCCTCCAAGAACACCCGGGCAGTAATGAAAACCATATGTACCCATCACAGGTGTCCCCTCCAAGAACACCCGGGCAGTAATGAATATGTACCCCTCGCAGGTGTCCCCTCCAAGAACACCCGGGCAGTAATGAATATGTACCCCTCGCAGGTGTCCCCTCCAAGAACACCCGGGCATTTACTTGTAGTTATCAGTTCAATCCGCTTAAGCTAATCCGTAATCATTTCAAAAGTAAAGTATGTATTTGTGACCAAAAATGAAGTCAAATAATGTATCCCATAGCGAGCTATGTAAATGAGTATGTAAACCAATTTGTAATCAACCATGTAAATGCATTTTCAAACAAGCATGTTCTCACCCCAAAAATATATGTAAAACAAGTAAAACATGAGGCTATAAACTCACCTCGATGTTGTAGAACGATTGGCAGGATACGGCGTATTAGCTATCTGATACAGTAATATCTTATTTTTTTGATTCAATTTTCGTATAATTTTTGTTGTCTTTCTCTGAGTCTATGATTGTTTATCCCTTGTTTCAGGTAGTACATGACAAGAAGTTCAACTAAGGAACTATTTACACCTTTAAAAGATTCGGAACAAGAATTTTGATCATCTAGGAAGCACTTCAAGACACTAAGTCTTGACGAATCGAGATCGCCTAATTTTGATCTATTTTCATTGGACCAGAAGAATATTCTAGGAAAAAGTTGCGAAAAAACATGGCGGAAACATATGGAACAAACATGAACAAAACTCGGCTTATATGGATCGGGAATTTGCTAGTAAGATCGAGGACAAGGATAGTTTTGAATTGAAAGGCCAATTTCTCAAGGAACTACCATGGATAAACACCTTTAGCAGTTCGGATCATGAAGATGCGAACGAACATATTGAGAAAGTTCTTGAGATCATGGATTTATTCCACATCCCTAATATAAATATAGACCAAGTAATGCTTAGAGCCTTCCCTATGTCATTAACTGGAGCCGCAAGTCGTTGGCTAAGAAACAAACCATCTGGTTCAATTACAACTTGGGAAGATCTGAAGACAAAGTTTCTAAGAAAATATTACCCACCTGCTCGTACTGGCCAGACAATGGGAGATCACACTTTCACAAGAACCGGACGAAAACCTCTATCATGCTGAGAGCGATTTTAAATAATCTTGATGAAATGTCCTCAACACTATTTAACATAGATGCAGGAGGTAGTCTGTTTATAATGATTGGTTGTTCCAACTAGACAATTCTTGATTAGAGAGTATACCATCCAAAAGGTGTGCTGACGCAAATAATAGCCATCCAAGGAAAAGTTGATACTCTAAAAATGGCACGAGGAGCATCACAGACAGAAGTACTGAACTTCTGATGATTAGCAGCTATACAGCACACTAACAATTTGGAAGAGAAATCAAGAAAGTAAATGAAAAAGTTTATGATGCTCAAGTAGGATGTGAACAATGTAAAGGTCCCCACGACACCAAAGATTGTCCACTTAAGGAAGAAGGGAAAACCCTATAAGAAGCTTACTACACAAAATTTGGTGCACCTAAGGAGGGGGATATAGAGCAACAGCTCTGAGATTCTATCAAAGGAACAACGCGAATCCTTCATACCAAGAACGAAGGCAATCTATGGAAGATATCCTGAGCAAGTTTATGAGTGAATCGGCAAAAAGACATGAGGAGAACTCTAATTTGATCAAAGAGATCCAAGCTTCAACGGATGCTGCCAAAAGAAACCAAGGAGCATCAATTAATACTTTGGAGATCTAAATCGGGCAAATGAGCAAGGTACTACAAGAAAGAGGATTTGGATGTCTACCGAGCTCCACTAAAACTAACCCGAGAGACCATGTCAAGTCAATCTCAACTATTGTCAAAGCTAATTCATACCCGATACGTTGTATGGGATCATTCCAATATGCCGTATCTACTAGACAGAGTCGTACACTAATGTACGAGACAAAACAAACAAAAATTTCCATTTCCTATCATTTGAATGGTTTACTACTGTAAGAAAGGAGGTATCATATGGACCGTTATTTTCGAAAGTTACTCATATGGACTTTAAATAATTCAACCACAAATAGAAGAAAGACTATGGGTTTCACTTTGCCTTGTTTTATTAATAATGTTTGCTTTGATAATGCCCTTGCTGATTTAGGATCTAGCATTAGTGTCATGCCTTTCTCGACCTACCTTAACTTAGGATTAGGCGAATTATCTCACACTAAGTTGATAGTTGAACTAGCAGATAGGACTGTGAAATATCTAAAAGAAATTGCTAAAAATGTGCTAGCAGGTATTGGTAAATTTATTTTCCCCGTAGACTTTATAATTCTTGATATGCCCGAGGATATCAAAGTGCCATTGATCCTCGGAAGACCATTTTGTCTATCGCCCATGCTAAGATTGATGTTTTTAAAAAAGAAGATTACTTTGAGGAGTGGGAAGTGAAAATCAATTTTTAAAAGTATTAAACCTGCTAGAAGTTTAATTAAGAGGGTCTACATGCTAAGTTTAAGATAAAGAATGGAACTTGATTTAGAAGCTAGGCTAATGGGAGAGACTTCAGTGTTGAATAGATCATTAGACTATTTCTTTGAGGATTACATAGAACTAAATGATCTTAATGTACCATTAGAGCTTAGAAGAAATCAAGTTGATGATTTAATGCCCACCATTAAGGAAGGTGAGGTAGTTGAGGAATTTAGAGCTAGGAATGATGTTAGAATGGTTAGCAAAATTTTTTGGATATCCTAGTGATTGCGACTATGATAAAAAGATCCGTATTAATTGTGCCTACAACTTAAAGTTTTTGAAATAGGTTTTGAATTTTTTTCACGCTATTTTTTTCCCTACATTGTACGTAAATGTAATGTCCAAAAAGTTTCATAACTCTATAATGAGGGACAAAATGAAATACAAGGGAAATAATGTAGTTGGAGCTTTATGAACTTACTATGTTAGTTGGAACTTTTTCTATCTTAAAGAATTCGCAGTTTTGAAGATATGGATGCCTTATCGTTGATGAAGGACTGGGGTTGTAATTTTTGGCGAACATTTTTATGAGAAGTTGGATTAATGCAAAAACGGGTTGAGGAAATGATTACCATTACAATGGTAATGAGAAGTTACTTACCAAATGCACGTCACACCGAGGTTTAAACACACACGAGAACAATGCAAAAGGATCCCTTCATTACTAAAGGTAAGGTGAAGAGATAAAATAAATGGAATTGACTCGTACAAAGCTTAACGGGATTCTACAAACGGGAGACTTGAACTTAGGAGACCGAATAATTCGAGATGCGAAGATGGAGAATGGCTAACACACGGGCACATAAGCGTGCATGAGATGGAATGAAAGAAGGAAGGAAAAAGTCTAACTTAAAGACTAGGTGAAACAAAAGTGCTTCCTGGGATTGTTATTTATTTTTATCGAGTCTGTCTTCCCAAACATCAATACGGCGTATCCGCTCCATTTTTTTATTATTAAACCCCCAAATAGACGCAATTGATTGTCTGGACGTTATCAGTCCTTTATTTTTATGCACTTTAAAAACATTATTGTCAGTTTTGTCAATACGGCGTATTCATGCACATGATACGGCGTATTCAATAGACTGACCCGTATTTAGTATTTAGTTTAGTTTAAATTAACCGTAGATACCAAGATAGAAATGCATCTTTTTTCCTATAATTTGCACAGGACCTCGCTGAAGAACTGAAATCGACAATGTTGTGAAGAATTACGATCTTGAAAATTTTGAGTGTTGGTGTCTTGAAACATCAAGAGGCTGTTCAACTAAATCTTGCTCAATAAAACTCAACAAGAAGGAATCTACCGAGCAAAATATCAAGGGAGTTTCTCATTCTAATTCTTTTTAACTTCCGTATATAAATGTTTTATCTATACAACGAGGACGTTGTATAATTCAAGTGGGGGATGGGAATTAGAATGTTTACTTGTCCTATTTTTCATACTAAAATGCTTAAATTATGCTCAATTTTTTTTTCAAGCATACATTTGTGAAATTACTTGATACATAACCCACACACAATAACCCTTGTTAGATATTATGAGGATTTAACCTTTCCGTTTCCAAATGTTTACCCAAATTCCACAAAATATGAGTGTGCCGGTGATGCTGTAGATTTTAGAACTTGCTTGGTTATATTCGAGACCATGCGAGTACTATGTAGTTACTGGAGTAACTTATTTAAATTGGTAAAAATTTTAGGATCACATCCAAAAAGCCTATACATGTTGTTTTATTAACTAACTACACTGGTTAGTTAACCTCCGTATAAACTATTTGTTTACTCTCATCTTAAGAGTAAGATACCCCTAGAACAACCCGTAGAGCCAATCCTTTAGGAATTACACCAACTATTTATTTCGTTACACCTTACCTATCTTGTTAGATTATGTCCATTTATCAGTTGCTAGTTGCTTAAAGTGTAAAGTATGTATTCCCGAGTCTGTGTCAATTTTCTTTTTTGGTACGGTTGGAAGAAATTTGACATTGCAAACGGGAATGTTAAAGTGTCAAAATATGTATTTTTTACTACTAATGCGATTATTGGTAGTCCAAAGAATATAGAATTATCGAGGAATTATCCAGAGTTATTATGATCGTGAAGATGGTGAAATTACACCGAGTTTCGTAGTATAGTGTAACAAAAAAAATTGAAAAAAAAATCAAAAAAATCAGAAAAATCGCAATAAAAAAAGAGAAGGAAAGTTTGGAGATAATCACAAAAGCTTAGGAGAAGGAATTATATAAAGGATCGATTATTCATTGATACGTCTTATAAGTCAACGATGTAGAGTATTGTAAAAAGTAGTAGATTCGCCCACTTGTTTTGTTCAAAGTTTGTAAAGTATGGAATGATTGGAAGTTGACCATTACGGGAACGCCATCTTTGGTTGTTGTTTTTGATCAATGATCAAGACGTTTGTAAATAGTTGTGTCTTTATCATGGTAACGGTATGGAAAAAATGTCTAGCAACTTATATCTTGGACTTAGTCTATTTGTTTTGTAATTTTTTGTTTAACAACAATTTAATTCCCTTTCCAAATCATTAACCATGGGTTTGTACGCCAATGATGGATGTGTACGGAGCATGCATGTTATTTCGTCAGTTACGGGCCATGTCATGCATGTTCAGCTGCCTTGTGGTTTATTTACTATTGGTGAAAGTTAGAGATCCGTACCCCCTATATCATTCTTTTATCTAAACCCTTCGTTAAACTCGAATGAGGATGTGATCAAACACACATGTCTATTCCGTTGTTACGGCCATGTATGTGTGCTTCAGTTGCCTTGTTGGTGTGGTACTTTTGGTGAAAGAATGTAGAATGATAACCTAAGCCTTTTAATAAAAACCATTTTACTTTATAAAATGATACTTCTTTAGCTCTAGTGTGGAGATGTGTTTCCTTGTCAAGCCTATGATAGATATACTCACTCACGAACTGAGCAATTAGCGAATTTGTTACATGTTACACATAGATTAGTTGAGGATTTGAGTGTTTTCATCTCTCTTTATTTGTGATGTGTTTGGTTGTATGTACTTGTAATAGTCAAAATAGAATGCTTAACGGAAAATCTTAGGGATACATTTTTATAAACTTCTAAAGGCTACTTGAGGACAAGTAGGATTCAAGTGGGGGGATATTTGATGACATTAAATAACATCTATTTTATAGCATCATTTATCCCATGTTAATTAACCCATTTTGTATTAAATTATTGCAAAGAATTGTTATTTCTCGTTTATATTTGAGAATTGCAGTAATTATGTAGTACTGGTAAAAAGTCTAACTAAAAGGCAGATTCTAGAGCTTAAACAAAGGATATTTTGAAGATTATTATTTGACAACCCAGTACGCCATATCATTAAAGGAAGATACAGCGTATCTGTGCCTGTACTCACCAAAGACCACAAAGGAACAAGATCCAATACGCCGTATCTAGGAGAAGGCAATACGCCGTATTCAAGCTATAAGGGAATAAAATATTCTGGAAGATATCAAACGTGGTCCCTACTCCAAGAAACCCCCCAATACGCCGTATCCAACACTTTAGATACACCGTATCGAACCGACTGCAGACCTTATAAATAGAAAACTCAAAAATGAGTTTTAAGTGTGCAAAATCATATTTTTGATACCTAAACCATAAAAGTCGATTTTTTGAGGAGAAAAAGAGCAGAAGAGGTCGAGCAACGTTATCAATTCCATAGGAGACAACGTGTAATTTCTTATACTTTTGTAATTGTTCCGTTTTTGGTATCATTCGTTAACTCGGTTAGTTTACCTTGGCTAAATCATTACTTTTGTATTAATTATGATGTTTGAAGGCTAATACCTTCGGGTATTAGCCGTTATTATGAAGATCTGAATGTTTGGTATTGTTTATCTCGATTTCTTAATTTATCGTTGAATGCTTGTTTATGTTTATCACATGATACTTGTTTACGTGCTTTTGTATGCGACCTATCATTCAACTGGATCTAGTGATACGGACCAAGTAATCTAGATATCATTGGGATAGCTCTCCATATTGTGTTTCATATTATTATACCAATACGATCACAAATAACGTTTTGTCTTTGTCTTTGAATTATGAGCTTAGTTGGACTGATAGGTGACCCGTTTATGTTTCAGCAATCATACTTTTAATTAACTGACAAAGATTTGAATAGTGGACTACCAGTATATGAAACACCATCAAACAATAAGTGGGTAAAGTCTCGTTGGGCTAGGGTTTTAACAAGATTACCACTGCTTTGATTCCCTAAGATAGATTATAATTAAACTAAAGGATGCTTTATGCGGATGCGTTAATTGTGACAGGACTAATCGTATC
>BQNB010170329.1:0-13687 GCA_026074375.1 Tanacetum coccineum | reverse complement strand
AGATACCAGTAGTTATAATTGTATCTTAATTAAACCTATGTAAATTATATAAACATGCGTTTCCTTTGGTACAGTACAGTACAGAGTAAGTGGCCGGCTACGTGCATCCTATAACGTGTTTGTGGGGATACAAGAAATATACTTAAGTGACGGCCTCAAACCTTAAAAACCGAGAATATAATTTGATTCTTAATCTTTGATGCACCTCCAAAACACCAAAGTAGTAAGGATGGAGAAAATATGTATTCAAATGGTGAATGAATAACAACGTGTCCATCTTTCTCGTCCTTTTAAGAAAACAAGACAAAGAAGAGTAGCACGCCCATTGAGCTAAAATGTATCTGCTCAACCGTTCTTGACTAGGATCCAAATTTTGTAGGGTTTTCTAGGTAAATGTTTTAATTGAATATAAGTACCAACCAACTGGGCTTGCTCAGATGGTCACCAAGAGTAACTTTGAGGAGGTTGTTCCCACATGCGAAAGGTCTTGGGTTCAAGCCTCGTCGTAAGGGTTTTCTTTCAGGAGCAAAAAAGAAGTGGGGTTTATCCCCTAAGGTGAAGGTTCGAGTCTTGCATAATGCCCAATTGGATGTCACTGTGAGCTCGAATCACTAACAACTAACTTGTCGTTCTAAAAAAATTGAATATAAGTACCAAGTATTCTGAGTTTTAAATCCGAAGTATTCGTATCTCTTAAGATCAGTTTTGAAAAATTATATATGCTCAAATAGTACTGTTAGCCTCAAAATATTGAGTCGAACATGAAGTTCGTTCATTATGAATGTTAGTCTCGGTCAATTAATTAGTTAACTTTGTAATAGGAAAGTATCGGGAATCGGGCTCGATAGTTAATCTAATATTGTATATGTTTCGGGTTTAATCCCAAGCAAAACCTGAGCCCGGGTCCTATTTAAATATCCCGCGTGTACCTTTAACGTGACGGGGTATATAAGCTTTTTCTTCTTTAGAAAAAGCTAGTTGTTTCAATATATAAAATTCTTCTTTTTCTCATTCTCTCTAACCTCTCTCTTCTTTCTCTCTCTAAAACAACTCAATCTTTCTTTATCTCTTTTCTTGGTTCGATTCGTGGTTCGTAATATGAAGTGAAAGTGTAAATCGGGTTCCTACAATTGGTATCAGAGCCTACGTGGATTCGTGGTTGATTCTTGTGGTTAAAAAGGATAAATTTTCGTGGCTTATTTTTTTCTTGGCTGCGTTTTGGTTCAAATCGGAAGAATCACAACGAAAAACGTGTTATTAAGTGGTTAATATTCATCTACTATCTTAGATATAAGTGTTTAAAGCTTATTTGGGTTGAAATCGTGCTTAAATGGTTGATCTTGATTTTTTTCGTGTTATGTTCTTGGTTGCGTTTTGGTGAAGAAAAAAAACAAGATCCCGATTTTAAGGAAAAGTACGATTTGACATCTCATTGCGTTTTGATCATAAGTTGCGTTTTGATAATAGGTTGCGTTTTGATCTTGGTTGCGTTTTGAAGACCTATATTGCGTTTTGACTAGGAGAAACTCTGCCCAAATCAAGACTTCATTGCGTTTTGACCAAATCTCAAGCTGCGTTTTGATTAAATGGTCATTGCGTTTTGATTCAAAAGTCACTGCGTTTTGGTTAAAGATAGCACTGCGTTTTGTCTAGAAATCTTGTGTGAAGAAAAGGGTTTCAGTAAAACAGCCATAACTTTTGATCCGTAAGTCCGTTTCAGGCCCGTGACCTCTCAAATCAAAGAGAAAAACGAGACGGAAGCAGTTGTATCCACCTTTGGCTAGTTACGGATTTTTCGAGGCCCAAAACCCTCGTTTACTATGAGTTATTGACATTTTTCATTTTTTTGGAATTTGTGTTAGACTTGTTTTTGTTCTAGCTCACGGCCCATCTGTATTTTTAGGCCCGTTTCAGTTTGGTGAGCCTATTTAAACAATCTGCTGTAACCCTAGCCAGATTAACGAGATCCTACACTCACGTAGAACAAATGCGTTAAATTAATATGTCCTCTCATTTTGACAAGTGAATAAAGACGTACATTTCATAGTCTACGCATCGGAGGCTTAAAGAATTCCGATAACCAAATTTAACTATAATGTATATTGTTCATATGCATTTAAGTTTTGAAATACAAACCTCAAATATCTAAAGGTTGAATCGTCTTTTCAGAATTTCCTTCTGTTTCAGGGGGTGTTTGGCTAAGCTTATATGATGGACTTATGAGCTTATTATTTAGGGCAAATTAGTTAGAAATGTATCCAACTTGTCACATTTTGCTAAACTGTGTAGTGTACTTTTTTTTGTGTAAAAATCAATAAACTTTTAAATTTGGAATAATGTGTGTAGTTGTGACTATTTTACCCCTTATGTTTTCAAACCAGCCTGTAAAGCGTGAAGGGTAAATTGGTCATTTTATGTCGGCAAAATACATACAATATTCCAAATTTAAAAGTTTATTGATTTTTACACAAAAAAAAGTACACTACACAGTTTAGCAAAAGATGACAAGTTGGATACATTTCTAACTAATTTGCCCAATAAAATAGAGTGACTTTTTTAGAGAGATTGTATATAAATTGAAAGAGTTGTGTTTAAAAATGGGTGAAGTAGTAGGTATTTATAGGAAAAAAGTGGGGTTTTTTAATTTTTTTTTTTAATAACAAACGGTAACAAAAATGGGGAGACCACAAATTTTCAAACTCACATATATGAGTTTCTCACCGAACAGTGGGTTTTTTTGTTTGAAACTCACCTAACAAATCCTAGTTGGCAAGGTGACTTTGGTGGGTGGGAGGGCACTCACACGCGAGTTTGAGACTCACTTAGGTGAGTTTGGCAAAACCCACCTCCATACCGTCTAGCTTTAGAAACGAAAAATGATAAAAGTTTGAGGAATAAAAATTAGGCTTTGAATTTTACTTATTTTTTAATGGTTTTCCTCTTATATATAGCCACATATGTGTTTTTTTTCTATGTACAGATTATCAAGTTTAGAAATATTGCTACAATGTTATAAAATGTTGTTTAAATGGCTAATGGCCTCTAAATGTATCATATTTGTCACTTGTTTTTTATATGTACATAACAAAATTTTTTGCTACTCAATGTATTAAACTTATATTTTTTGTTAATTTGATGTATCTTATGATCATTTTGCCCTTTAATTTATTAACACCCTGTTACTAAGGAGGGGCAAAAAAGTCACAAAATACATCAAATTAACCAAAAATACAAGTTTAGTATATTGAATAGTAAAAAATTTATTCGATACATATAAAAAAACGGGTGACAAGTATAATACGAGTAATACATTTAGAGGTCATTAGCCATCGTTTAAAAGGATATCTATATTGCTAGGAACATTATTAGCCACAATATCTAGAACGATATATCATTTTCTCGATTTCATGATTTTTGTTTTTGTTTTTTAAAGCATTTTTTCATATATTGAATGTATTGATAACGTACGATTATGCATTGAGCTTATTTCACTTGCTTAATATTTTAGCAGATTCTGAAGTTTATGTGATGGGCACGAAACTAATAAATGCTCGTCTCTGGAATTACATGCAGGTATAGTGGAGACTGGTCAAGAATAGGAGTGATATCAAAGGAGAATGAAGATTTGCTTAAATTAGCTGCTTTTCTTGTAGTTCCTTTTTGTTTATTTCTTATTTTTTCCATTTCTAAATTTAATGATGATTCAACATTTTAACTCAAAAGTGTGATTAAAATTTCAGTAGTTATAAGATAATTGTTTTCCGTTTGGTTTACCGTACGTAGCTCTTAGTGATCATTCTATAAAAGAAAATTTAAATGTTATGTCGGAGGCTTTTTTCTGATTAGGTGTAACATTTATCATCGTGGTCTCACTGTCACATCATCATTCCCTATTTAGTGTAATAAAACAACCAACCTCAACACTCAAATACAAGTCACTTAGAGGGTAGGGTATGGTGGTTTAAGCCACAAAACAAAACAGGCCTCACAGGCTGTCACATCAGCTTTTCACTCCCACTCAAAAATACCCATTCACTCATAACACACCATCACCTCTTCACTTGGGTCCCACCACTCACACACAAACACATACATTCTAAAATATAATAATAATAAAAAAGTTTTTTTTTTCCCACCCATCCATCCAAAAAGATCTAAGGGCTAAGATTAAAATTCACTTATTAACCAAAAAGAAAAAAAATAATAAAAAAGCGGAGGGGTATGTTGGTCATTTAACCCTCACAACCACCCACACCTCCAATCACTCACCTCGTCTTTTTTATATCTATCTATTTATCTCTCTCTCTCTCTCTCACCTAGCACCATTAAAAACACATAGTTTTACGAATTCAGATCTGTTTCAACATCTTTGAGCGATTATCTCTTCTTCAGTTTATTAACACGAGGTAAAGTTCATCCGATCTGTTTTTTTTTGTTTTTTTAGCTTATTTTACGAATTATGTGAATTTATCGTGTTGAATGATAAGCTAACTTATTAGGTGATTGATGTGAATAAACTTATGAATTATAAACATCTGAATTTATTATGTTGAATTATAAGCTACTACCTCCGTCCCAAAATTATTGTCCACTTTTGACTTTCTAAGTCTTTCTTTGTCAACTTTGACCTTAAATATTTGTGTTTGTGCTATTTAGTATTTGATGCATAATATATGAATGGATTGATTTTTAAATGTATTTTTGATTGGTATAATTTTCATCAAGTATTATGTAACATAAACAAAAATATTTAAGGTCAAAATTGACAAAGAAAGACTCAAAAAGTCAAAAGTGGACAATAATTTTAGGACGGAAGGAGTAAGTTATTAGCTTATTTTTATGAATTATCAGGTTTTATGGCTTAATCTACGCTGAACAGATATAGTATGACATGTTAGTGAAAAATCATATATAATAAGTTGCCTGAAAAAAATGTAAAAAATTATGGACTGTATCATATATGATATAAGCTAGGTTTTAAGCATTTATACTATTATCATATATGATAATGTGCTTGAAAATAAAATACAAGCAGTGTGTGATCTCCTGGTGAGTACTAAAAGTTAGTTTTGTGCATAATATCATATATGATAATCTGCTTGAAAGTTAACTTTTTTAACACTATAATATATCATATATGATAATATGCTTGAAACTAAAATACAAGTAACTTTGTCTTCTGGTGAGTAATTAAAAGTTAGTTGTGTGCCTAATATCATATATAGTAATCTGCATGAAAGTTAACTTCTTTAACATTATAATATATCATATATGATAATATGCTTGAAAGATAATTTCTTTAACATTATAATATATCATATATGATAATGTGCTTGAAAGTTAAATCAAATCTTTTTATTTGGGTAAAGAAGGTTGTTTTCAAGACATCTTAAACACCGCAAGCATCCAAAGGCCCAAGAAACACAATGAAGAAGCTCATGAATTTTTATTTCACGGTCAAAATGTATTCTTTGTTTTTCTCTTGTAATCTCCGTATGGAGTTTTGACGTCTACAAACGATTATTGTAAACCATTGGAAACTGGTACAATGTCTTGCAATAATGGATTAACTTTCTTGGTTCTATGTCCTCATGTTATATGTTGAAATGAAAATGATGAAACATTTGTGGATGTGATTTTTAATATTATGTCTGTTTTGTTAAAGTTTTATTGCACATTCATAATCACTTCCAATAAAAAAACATTAGAACAGGAACACATGTTATTATTGTTTAAACATCAAGTATGATAGTTGATAAATCAGTGATGATCATGTTAAATCATATGTGATTTACGAAAGAAATCACATATGATACTTTGTTACCAAATTGTAAAATACAAATATCACATATGATAATTCAAATATAAAAGAATCTGATGTAAAATCATATATGATTTCCTAGAATATCACATATGATATATAATAGAATGCATTCATGTAAGATCAAAAATAATAAAATTTTAGTGAAAAAAAAATTATAACACTTGTTTTTATAACAATCAAACATAAAAGGGTATTTTTTTAAACAACAATTTCTTTTTGAACAACAACTTAATGTTGAACCACGATTTGTTCTTGATCTTCAAACCTCTTAGGGCACATACTCTTGTTGTGATCAAAACTTTCACATAATGAACAAGCATTCATGTTCTTCAATCGTAAAAATATAAAATGAATATAAAAAAATAAGTAAACTATTTTTTGGAAAAATAAAATATCATATATGATAATCACATGTCATATATATATATAACAAAGCAATATCATATATATACGTATGAAAAGTATCATATATAATGTATATGATATATCAAACACGTAAACCAAAAGCTACTTAAACTGCTTATTGCTAACTGATAAGCTAAATGCACCTTAATTTAGCTTATATGAACAAATTAATCTAATAGAGCTTATTCAGAACATAAAAAAAGCTAATAATAAAGCTTACTAACACTAGAAACATAAATAAGCTAACAAGATAGCTTATAATTCATCAAAATAAGCTAATAAGCTAGCTTATAATTCAGCAAAATAAATCCAGATGGTGATGATTAATAAAGTTATTTACATAGATCACTAATAAGATAGCTTATCTCTAGCAACAATTAATTCAGATCATTTGTTTAAATAAACTGAATTATAAGCTCATAAATTTAAATGATAATAAATTAATAAGCTTATTCACATCAGATAAGCTAAAATAAGAACAGATCTGATGAATCCAACCTGATGTTAATCAATTGAAGAAGGAGATAATGGATCGAAGATCGGTCGATTATTTTTTTGTGTTGATCGATCGATTCTTTGTGGATCGGTGTAGAGAGAGAAAAAAGAGAGAAAAAATGTGGTGCTGGAGAAAACACACATTATGTGTGTGTATTATGAGTTGTTTATGAAAAAAATAAATAAATATATATATTGTACAAAAATACCCCTCTAATGTAAATAGGCAATTTAATCTTAACCATTGGATGAGATGAAGATGGAGGGTGAGGATGAGTCCCCCGGTATCCAAGAAAACTTTGGTATCCAAATGAACCTAAATCTAAAAGGTATACCTCTTCGTTTTATTTTCAGTGTTCATCTTTTTATTTTAGTTTGTCTAAATAATGTCCATTTACAAAAAATACAATTAATTTTTCATCACTTTACCTGTTTTACCTTTAAATATTTTTCATACTATAATAATTCTATTTAATTAATTTATTAAATGCATGGTTAAATATGACATTTTATTAATTTGAATCTACATTTATTACACCTATCATAAAACGCACATAATTTGTTTGTGGACACTTGTTTCGGAATAGAGGGAGTAATTAGCAACAATCTTTTTATTATGTGATATCAAAAACTTATGAGAAACGAACTTTATGTTTTTCGCTATATGACCAATGATGAAGGTGAATTGTATTTGTATTTGAGAGATTCTAGAAAGTGATTAATGATTTTTAATAATTTGGTTTAGAAATTGTGTAGCATCGTAACATAGGATTCGAGAATCAGTAATTAACAACCACCTAAAAGCTATTGCTAGCAAATCTTTATATTTTATTATTAGAAAAACACATTGTTGCAACAAAGAAGTAGCCAACAAAACCAAGCTTCTACTTGACATGAGCAAATTATATAGTTGGCAGTTGAACCCTTCGATAGAACAAGTCAATCGCGGCATGGCCTATCTAGGCCGAAATTGCATTTGACACGTTTTTATCGTAAGGTTAGGGCTACTTTTAGTAATGACCTTAGCCGAACATAATTATGGTAGAATCCTATACCATGTGTATGTAGAGAAAAAACTTAGGGTCCGTTTGGTTTATAGATGGGGTTGGAATTGGATTTGAATTTGTATTTGAATTTGGTTTAGAATTTGGATTTGATGTAAATATAAAAAAGAAAAAAAAAGAAAAATTATATTTATATAATAGTTTTCAAATGATAAATTTAAATTAAAATAGAAAATGAAATAAAACATGTGGCTAAGAAAGTTCCAAAATATAAAAAACTAGTTTTAATGGCCGTGCATGCACGAGGCTTAGACATTCTGTTTTTTTTTAATATATGTACAATTTTTGTTTTGTTTTATAAGTTATTTTATAGAGTACTATCGAAGAGAATAGATTCGTTAAATCTTTTATATATTATATGAACATGAGTATAACTAGTTATTTTTTTCTTTTGGTTTACGTGTTTTCTGAATCGACATTGTAAGCCGGCTAATCCCAGCGAAACTACCATTTTAGATAGCCTGGAGTCGGCTCAAGTGAACCTCCGAGGCCACAAGAGGATTAATTTTCTCTTCGTTATATTCGAACCATTGACCTCCACTTTGGAAGGCTGGTATTCTTACTGTTAGGTATTCAGTTGATATTGTATATATTTTATGATTATAGTTGCATGAGTGTGTTAACTAAACTTAGGATTCATGGTCAATGTAAAATTTTAGCTTCGCAATCGAATTTAGAAGCATTAAGTTGAGTTATCAAAAGCGTCAATATTTCAAGAATATAGAAAACTAAAAAACTCAAATAAGTATTATCATCTGTGCATACAATTTGTTTTGGTCAAACAAAGATTTACCTATTGTATATATTAATACGGTTAGGAATCGAGAAAAGACTTGGTCACTTTCAATATTAGTCGTGAAATAGCTCGTAGTTAATCGGTATGTAATAGTAAGCTAACCAGGTCAACATAAGGAGTCCTTATGTTGACCCACGTGTGATAACCGGTGATTTTCCTAGGTCATAGTATCCCAAAATACTATGACTTCATATCTTTATAATACTGTATCATTGAAATTCTAGAGCTCAAATCGAAGATAAAACACTTTTGATTCAAATTCCTATTTCTCTAAACGTTTACGTTCACAATTGGTCATTTACCGGGAGATATTTCCGCGCGCAGCGAAAAACGACAAACAACGCATACCGACACGAAAGTAATTAAATATTTTGTCTAATTATCTCAAATAATTAAAATAAACTTATTTTATAAGTTATTTCATGATTTCTTGAAATCGTTTACAAAACGCGAATTTCGGGTTTGTACTTAAACTTATCGGAACACGAAAACTACATAAAAAATTTAAACAAAAATTTCGCATGGGATCCCTATTGGTCCCTTGTACCCAACCGACCAACCAAGGAGACAACGAAGCTATTATAGTGCTACCAAGCTTGTCCTCCCTTTTGTCTTATATTGTATTTCAAAAACATATTGTGCGAAACATGTTGTCTCATATCCGCGCGAAATATTACAACGTGCGAAATAAAACTCTGCTGAAATTGTGTAAACCGTGCCAAATCTTGTTTTATTCACAATGTTTGTTTTGATAAAGCCCTTGTTGACCTAGGAGCAAGTGTGAGTGTTATGCCATTTTCTAACTACACCAACCTTGGTACAAGAATTTTATCTCACACTAGGTTGACCATTGAATTGGCTGACAGAACAATAAAACAACCAAAGGGTATCATTGAAAACGTGTTAGTAAGGATTGACAAATTTATTTGCCCCATAGACTTTATCATCTTGGACATACCCGAGGATGACGATGTACCTTTGATCCTCGATCGACCATTTTTATCTTACGCACCATCAAGATTGATTATTACAACAAGAAAAAAACACACTAAGGGTCGGGGAAGAAAAACTTGTTTTCAAAAGTATCAAGCCAGCCACTAGCATAATTAGGAGAGTCTTTATGTTAAAGAATCTTGATTAAAAAACAAAGCTTATAAGAGAGGATGACGAGTCATTCGACCCACTTTATGGTAACTACACTGAATTAAATGACTTAGACACACCTCTAGAACCCAAGACTAATCAAGATGTTGATTTTAAGCCAACTATTGTCAATGAACCCGATAATGTTAAAACCAGTTCTAAGTGTTGCTATAAAATGAAGTTTTCTTGTACGATCGGGGTTTTATTAAAACACAAAAAAAAACAATAATAATGCTGACTTAACCTTCCTTTTCCCGTTAAATTAATTACCAAAACTATTATTATGTCTATAATCAAGGAACCGGCACGGTCATTGAAATAGAGATTCCAGCTGGAATTCTAAATAGATTACCCGATTCTTCGATGGAAAATTTCTCTTTCTTGCAAGTATTAATCATCACTCTCGACGATGAAGATGGTTGTCATAAGAGCCCTGTTGTCCTCGATATCATGCCATTCTTTAATGAAAAATACAAGCATGCCCAAAACTGGTATTTATAAGAAGCTTAGCTCAAGGGGTACCTCTAGTGCAAGCGAATTGATGGAAAACATACATGCTCGGTAAAAAGGAAAAAAGTCCAAACTTAACGACTAGCTCAAAAACAAAATCTTTCTTCTCGCGGAGATAACCCGATCATTTTTTAAATTGTTTTTGCACGAGTCTGTCTTCCCAGACACTCCATACAGCGTATCGAACCCCTCTGGATACGGCGTATGGATGTGTCTGGACGTTATCAGTAATTTAATTTCAGTACTTTAAATATTTTAATCGTTTTAACAGGAACAATACGACGTATCCTAGGGTTTAGGATACGGCGTATTGATGCTCGTATAGTTGTGTGTTTAATTATTTCCTGCATTGTAAATTTTATATAACCGAGTTACGGTAAGTGAGCACCTTTGGCACCTAATTTTTTTATGAAGGACCCTGTTTAACAGTAAAATCGACATATGGTATATCTCTGAAAAGACTGCGGTTGAACTAATATAAGCATTCTTGAAGCACGTCACTCACACTTTTTGCGCTCAAAATACTACTCAATTTGTAGAATCATCCCGAGCAACATATAAGGGGAGTTCCTCGTTCTAAATCTATTTCCTATTTTCTTTATTGTTTTATCTATACAACGAGAACGTTGTTTAATTTAAGTGAGGGGATGGAGAATTAGAACGCCTACTTGTCCTTTCTTTTACAAATAACATGTTAATGTGCTTAAATTATGTCAAATTTAATTTTTTTTTCGTCACAATACACTTTGTAAATAAATTTACTAGTTACATAACCTCGCTGCACCATAATCTTAATGCCAATTTGTAGAGATTAAGCCCTATTTCTGTTTCCAAACGTTTACTAAAAATTCCATAAAAAATTATGAGTGTGCGGGTGATGTAGTGGACTTTAGAACTTGGCCTGGTATATCACTCGAGACCACAATGATGAGTACTATGGATTTAGATGGAAAAACATTTTAATGGTTCTCTATCTCTAGAAAATACAACCAAAAAGCCTAAATGTTGTAAAAAATAACTCTAACAACATCTGGTTTCAGCTGTACAACATCCAGTGTAACCTTTTTTTTACTCTCACTACTAGATTAACGATCCCTCTAGACAACAACATTTAGAGGCTCCATTCCTGTCTTATGCACACCAACTGTTCTATTCGTTCACACCTTAACACCTTAGCCCTACACTGTAGATTTAATCACTCTCACTTTAATCTCAAGTGCTGAGTTTGCTTTTGTTGTAAAGTTTAGGTATTTCCTGTGTCAAAAGTGAAAATTTGTCCTATCTTTTGTTTATGTGCGTCGGTAAGATATCGCACAATGCAATGGCAAAATTTGTAAGCACGTAGGAACGATTTGCCTACTTTCGCGATTATGTATTGAGTCTTGAAGCAAGAAAGTTGAAGGAAAAATATTCTTAAAAATTAAGATTGTTGAATGACGAGAGTAAAATATACCGAGGAGTATGTTTGTCTTTAAAAAAATGAAAAAGACGAAAATGCCTTCAAAAAAAAAGAGAAGGAAGTTTCTTAGTCGGTTTCGTAAACTTAAAAACCGAAGAAATTCTTGGAAAGGAATCGATTACTTCTGAATTAAAACGTCAACGATGTATAGTTTTGATTAAGAGGCCGATAACCACATTTTTTGTGTGATGTAAGAGGAAGTTGACCGAGTTATGGAACGCCAAACATCTCTTAGGTTGTCCTTTGTCACTCTATATCGCGCGATTGTTATATATTTTCGATTCCTATTTGTCATGGAACGCTTGGAGAAAAGTTACGTAGCAGACTACCTAATTTTGTTCAAAGCTTAATCCTATTTGTTGTTTGATTTTTTAATTAACTACCAATAACTCCCATTCCTAGCGATTAACCTTTGGTTTTACTCGAACGAGGTTGGAATGAGTCATGCATGTCTATTCCGTCGTTACGGCCATGTATGTATGATTTAGCCACCTTGTTGGTTTACGAATTTTGGTGAAAACTGGAAGGTCCCTAACCTATATCATTCTTAATCCTAAACTCATTGATAATCTCCCAAGAAGATGTGTACGACACACAATAACAACATATGCGTTACGGTCCTGTAATGTGGTGCTTATAGCCTTGATGGGGTGCCATTATCGGTGAAAAGACTGTTCGAATTGATTAACTCTTCAGCCTTTCAATACAACTCAATTTACCTTTTGACTTTGTTTCTCCTTAAGAACTAGTGTGGATCCGCCGTGTTTTTGGGGCCTGTGACCGATGTGTACCCAAAACTGCCAAGCTTATGAAACGAACAAATCACGACGAACATTGAGCGAACACTTAAATGAGTTACACCATAGATTAGTTTTGAGTGAATCTGAGTGATAACATTTCCATATTTTTAGAGTGTGCTTAGTTTTGTACAGTTGTTTAGAACAAAAAGAAGTGTTTTAACGGAAAACTCCTTGACTTGGTTAGGGGGAGATACAATTTAAATATAATCTAGAGTCTACTTGAAGTACAAGTTAGGAATCCAAGTGGGTGGATTATTTGAGACCCAAATAACGTCACATTTCAATCATCATAATTATCCCGAATATGTTAACCACTTTTGTCTAATTGAAATAAGTACTTGTGCGAAACAAAACTCTGCCCATTTCATTTCTGCTATGCGAAATAAGACAAGCACTTAAGACGTGCGATTTATTACAAAGACTTAAACTGTGCGATTTATTACAACTACACAACTCGTGCGAAACAAGACACTATGCGATTTATTACAAAGTTATTTTCTACAGTTTCTCTTAACTTTGTAAAATCCCATGAAATACTTGCTATTTTTCGATTTTATTTAAAATTTGTAAAATCCTTTGAAATAACAATTGTTCATCACCTTCAACAAACAACTCTTTAACACAATCCTCCTTTATCAATGTTCGATCAAGTCTTATCAATTCTCAATCCAATCAAGATGACTACTCTAGCTGAACACATGATTGTAGCTGGTGCTGATAATCGTCCACCAATGTTGGAAAAATCATTGTACAACTCGTGGCAAAGTCGTATGTTGTTTTACATCAAAGGTCAGAAGAATGGTAGAATGTTGATTCAATTTGTTGAAGAATGATTGATGTGTTGTAGTGTAGGGTTGTTTTTTATATGATTCAAGTTTTAAATTTATATTTTGCCGACTCAACCAAAAACAACACTTTAACGGGTAGTGTACCCGATCGGTAGTAGTTTCATGGTAAGTAGGGTGTCGATCACTGAGAGCGAGGTTAAATCTATCAATTTAATTAATATCTTGGTTATCAAATCTATGTTAATTTTATTCTAATCCTATGTTAAACCTATGTCAGTCTAAATCCTAATACTAATGGAAAAGGGGGGTTTTCAGCCTGAGAGACTAGCACGGTTTGGTTGGTGACTACAATCAATTCAAGAAATTGTTACCCACACAAGCTAATTAACAAGAGATAAAAGAG
>BQNB010170328.1:0-12171 GCA_026074375.1 Tanacetum coccineum | reverse complement strand
TTTTTGGCATTTGTATCGGCATTACTTGGCTTCTTAGTATGGGCTGGGGTTATTTTGTTGAGCAAACCACAAAGAAGCAAATTGCATACTAGAGCTGTTTTGTGCTCTTGCAGATTCAGGTTGATATGAACCGTGCCCAATTTGTTATGGTCCAAATGCTATTAGCACTTATTTCCGACCCGTACCTGTTGTACCATTTTTCTTTTCAAGCATTTTCTTCATCACACGCACCATTTCTTTGGCGGTACTTGTTTTACAGTTGTAAGACACATTGACTGTAACATCATAATCTGCCATATTGTTCTATATATGTAAGTATGTAACAAACATAAAAAAGATGATTTAGACTCTTGCTACTAGCGGTATTATAGGGCCAGGTTATCGGGTTATCGGGTCATGTCGGGTCGGGTTGATTCGGGTTTTGATTTTTAAAAACTCACACGCCCCCTAACCTGATAAGAAATCGGGTTATCGATTGGTATTCGGGTCGGGTTATATCAGGTGAGGTGATTCGGGTTATCGGATGATATTACAAATAAGCCAATAAATTACCAATAATAAAAGAAAGATAGTGGCGGGGTGTAATATTGAAATATTAGTTGAAACAAGAGAGTTAATGAAGATGAGAGTAACATCTCTGATAAATGATATCGATGCAAACATAATGAGGGGTTGAGATAATATGAAAAAAAAAAGGAAAAAACAAAAGTGTCGCATGTGGCTAGTGGAGTTTAGTCGTTAGCATTTGGTTTGCTATATGTGAGATTTGGTACTTTGTATTAGTTTATGTAAGATCTTGAAATGCTATGTATGTATTCCTTTTTGTAAACCAAAATCTCGAATCGAATGGCAAAACATTTATGATGTGTTTCCCCGATTTTGATGCGTTCATATTTTGTTTCTGTTTGACACAATGCATGATCACACGTGATATTTAAATTATTACAAGACACATGTTAAATCACATATGATATTACTTAAAATCATATTTGATATTGCTTAAAATCAGATGTGATTTTTACTGCTTTTTGCAATAAGAAGATCAAAAATAATATGTGATTTCTTTAATAGTAAATCACATGTGATCTACAACATATAAGAAATAACAACAATAATTAAGATTAGAGTTAAGTACATTTTTGGTCCTTGTGGTTTGTAGCAGATTTCACTTTTGGTCCAAAATTCAAAAAAGGTTCACTTTTGGTCCGAATTTCAAGTTTCGTTTCACTTTTGGTCCGAATTTCAAGTTTCGTTTCAAAAAAGGTTCACTTTTGGTCCGAATTTCAAGTTTTGTTTCACTTTTGGTCCGAATTTCACAGTTGGAAAATGGACTGAACGGACCAAAAGTGTACCGAAACTTGAAATTCGGACCAAAAGTGAACCTTTTTTGAATTTTGGACCAAAAGTGAAATTTGCACAAACCACGGGGACCAAAAATGTACTTAACTATTAAGATTATTACAAGACACATGTTAAATCATATATGATATTTTGTTAGAATCATATGACACATGTTAAATCCTATATTATATTTTTTAGAATCATATGTGATATAGCTTATGATATTGCTTAAAATCATATGTGATATTGCTTAAAATCACATGTGATTTTTACTTTTTGCAGTAAATTGATAAAAAGTAATATGTGATTTTTTAATAGTAAATCACATGTGACCTACTACATATAAAAAATAACAACAATATTTCAAATTATTACAAGACACATGTTAAATCATATATGATATTGCTTAGAATCATATATATTGCTTAAAATCACATGTGATTTTTACTACCTTTTGCAATAAGAATATCAACAGTAATATGTGATTTTTTAACAGTAAATCACATGTGATATAGTACATATAAAAAAGCTAACAACAATAGACCACAAACTATCTTTTTTTTGTTACGGACCACCCGCTACCTAAAAATAGACCTAAAGCAACACTCATAAAATTGTTACATTAAGCCTGGAAAGTGTTGCATTATGGACAATGTGACACTTTTTCAAGTGTTACCTTAGGAAACGTTGCATTGCGTTTAACACTTTTCTTAAAATATGCGAACACTTTTTGAAAGTGTTGCCCTTATTTATCAAGTGGAACACTTAAAATGCAACACTTTTGAGACACAAATGCAACACTTTTGAGTCGGAGTAAAGAGAAACACTTTCATATATAAATACCAAGCAATAACAACACTAGCGCGACACTTTACGACATCTATTGCGACAATTTACTCATTAAAAAATGAAAATTGTGCAAATAATTCTCATATTAACTCGAGTAGCAATAATACTTATTCCAATAACTATGTTGTACATTAATAAACTCGTACAATGTCATCGTAACTACAAAAATGGTATAGTGAAAATAAAATACTCCCAGTTACAATCAAATTATATTGGAGCTCTCGTCGCAAGTCTCTACCCGTAAAGAACCGCTTTCTTCCTTTCTTTGACTTTATTATCAAAGCAAAATCTATACCCATCACTTTAGCCTTATACTACACCATATCAACATATCCTGAAAAAATATAAAATCGAGAAAAAATGTGGTTAATATGAACAAAAATAGCTAAGTTTCTTGAAATGCATTTAGTAATTAAGATTCAATGATTTATTAACATAACATAAAACTTTTAAAAAATAAATTTAGTTTCAACATCATTACTTGTATCAACTTGAGAAGGTTTTTGTCATTTGTATCGGCAATACTTGGCTTCCTAGTATGGGTTGGGGTTATTTTGTTGAGCAAACAACAAAGACGCAAATTGATACTAGGTCGTGTTGGTCTCTGGCAGATTCAGGTTGCTATGAACGTCCCAATTTGTTAGGTCAAAGGCTATGAGCACTTTTCCGACCGTACCTGTAGTACCATTTTTCTTCTCAGATTTTCTTCATCACACGCTCAATTTTCTTTGGCGGTACTTTGTTTTACAGTTGTAATACAGATTTGACTGTAAACATCTAAATCTGCCATATTCTTTCTATATTTGTAAGTAAGTAACAAACATAAAAAAGATGGATTTAGACTTGCTATAGCGATATTATCGGCGTCAGGTTATGTGGTTATCGGATCATGTAAGGTCGGTTTGAGTCGGGTTTTGATTTTTACAAAACTCACCCGCCCCTAACCTGATAAGAAATCAGGTTATTGATTAGTATTCGGGTCGGGTTATATCAGGTGAGGTGATTCGGGTTATCGGATGATATTACAAATAAGCCAATAAATTACCAATAATAAAGAAGATAGTGGCGGGTGATATTGAAATATTAGTTGAAAACAAAGAGAGTTAATGAAGATGAGAGTAAACTCTCTGACAAAGATGTCGATGCACCTAATGAGGAGTCAGAGATAATATGAACAAAAAGGAAAAACAAAACGTGTCGCATGTGGCTAGTGGAGTTTAGTCGTTAGCATTTGGTTTGCTATATGTGAGATTTGGTACTTTGTATTAGTTTATGTAAGATCTTGAAATGCCTATTATGTATTCCTTGTTGAAAACCAAATATTGGAATCGAATGGCAACAACATTTATGAGTGTTTCCCGATTTTGATGCGTTCATATTTTGGTCTGTTGACACAATGCATGATCACACGTGATATTTAAATTATTACAAGACACATGTTAAATCACATATGATATTACTTAAAATCATATATGATATTGCTTAAAATCAGATGTAAGTTTTACTGCTTTTTGCAATAAGAAGATCAAAAATAATATGTGATTTCTTTAATAGTAAATCACATGTGATCTACAACATATTAGAAATAACAACAATAATTAAGATTAGAGTTAAGTACATTTTTGGTCCTTGTGGTTTGTAGCAGATTTCACTTTTGGTCCAAAATTCAAAAAAGGTTCACTTTTGGTCCGAATTTCAAGTTTCGTTTCACTTTTGGTCCGAATTTCAAGTTTCGTTTCAAAAAAGGTTCACTTTTGGTCCGAATTTCAAGTTTTGTTTCACTTTTGGTCCGAATTTCACAGTTGGAAAATGGACTGAACGGACCAAAAGTGAACCGAAACTTGAAATTCGGACCAAAAGTGAACCTTTTTTGAATTTTGGACCAAAAGTGAAATCTGCACAAACCACGAGGACCAAAAATGTACTTAACTCTTAAGATTATTACAAGACACATGTTAAATCATATATGATATTTTGTTAGGACATCTTATGGACCACATGTTAGATTTCCTTTATGATATTTTTTAGAATCATATGTGATATAGCTTATGATATTGCTTAAAATCATATGTGATATTGCTTAAAATCACATGTGATTTTTACTTTTGACAGTCAAATGTTCAAAATGTATTGTGATTTCTTTAATAGTAAATCAATGTGACCTTACTATCAGTATAAAAAATGAGGCAACAATATTTCAATTATTACATGGACACATGTTAATCATATATGATATTGCTTAGAATCATATATATTGCTTAAAATCACATGTGATTTTTACTACCTTTTGCATAGAATATCAAACAGTAATATGTGATTTTCTCTAACTGTAAATCACATTTGTGATTAGTACATATAAAAAAAGCTAACTAACAATAGACCACAACTATCTTTTTTTTGTTACAGACCACCCGCTACTTAAAAATAGACCTAAAGCAACACTCATAAAATTGTTACATTAAGCCTGGAAAGTGTTGCATTATGGACAATGTGACACTTTTTCAAGTGTTACCTTAGGAAACGTTGCATTGCGTTTAACACTTTTCTTAAAATATACGAACACTTTTTGAAAGTGTTGCCCTTATTTATCAATTGGAACACTTAAAATGCGACACTTTTGAGACACAAATGCAACACTTTTGAGTCGGAGTAAAGAGAAACACTTTCGTATATAAATACCAAGCAATAACAACACTAGCGCGACACTTTACGACATCTATTGCGACAATTTACACATTAAAAATGAAAATTGAGCAAATAATTCTCATATTATCTCGAGTAGCAATAATACTTATTCCAATAACTATGTTGTACATTAATAAACTCGTACAATGTCATCGTAACTACAAAAAATGGTATAGTGAAAATAAAATACTCCCAGTTACAATCAAATTATATTGGAGCTCTCGTCGCAAGTCTCTACCCGTAAAGAACCGCTTTTGTCCTTTCCTTGACTTTACTAATCAAAGCAAAATCTATACCCATCACTTTAGCCTTATACTACACCTATCTACATAGCCTGAAAAAATATAAAATCGAGATAAAATGTGGTTAATTTGAAACAAAAATAGCTAAGTTTTTTTTTTGCTTGAAATGCATTTAGTAATTAAGATTCAATGATTTCTTAACATAACATAAAACTTTTAAAAAATAAATTTAGTTTCAACATCATTACTGGTATCAACTTGAGAAGGTTTTTGGCATTTGTATCGGCAATACTTGGCTTCCTAGTATGGGTTGGGGTTATTTTGTTGAGCAAACAACAAAGACGCAAATTGCATACTAGAGCCGTTTTGGTCTCTTGCAGATTCAGGTTGATATGAACCGTCCCAATTTGTTATGGTCCAAATGCTATTAGCACTTATTTCCGACCCGTACCTGTTGTACCATTTTTCTTCTCAAGCATTTTCTTCATCACACGCACCATTTCTTTGGCGGTACTTGTTTTACAGTTGTAATACACATTGACTGTAACATCTAAATCTGCCATATTCTTCTATATATGTAAGTATGTAACAAACATAAAAAAGATGATTTAGACTCTTGCTACTAGCGATATTATCGGGTCAGGTTATCGGGTTATCGGGTCATGTCAGGTCGGGTTGAGTCGGGTTTTGATTTTTAAAAACTCACCCGCCCCCTAACCTGATAAGAAATCAGGTTATTGATTGGTATTCGGGTCGGGTTATATCAGGTGAGGTGATTCGGGTTATCGGATGATATTACAAATAAGCCAATAAATTACCAATAATAAAGAAGATAGTGGCGGGTGATATTGAAATATTAGTTGAAAACAAAGAGAGTTAATGAAGATGAGAGTAAACTCTCTGACAAAGATGTCGATGCACCTAATGAGGAGTCAGAGATAATATGAACAAAAAGGAAAAACAAAACGTGTCGCATGTGGCTAGTGGAGTTTAGTCGTTAGCATTTGGTTTGCTATATGTGAGATTTGGTACTTTTTATTAGTTTATGTAAGATCTTGAAATGCTATGTATGTATTCCTTTTTGTAAACCAAAATCTGGAA
The DNA here is from genome assembly GCA_026074375.1 of Tanacetum coccineum. Taxonomy (NCBI): domain Eukaryota; kingdom Viridiplantae; phylum Streptophyta; class Magnoliopsida; order Asterales; family Asteraceae; genus Tanacetum; species Tanacetum coccineum. Next base: position 5,953 of record BQNB010170328.1, on the reverse strand, counting down.
TCGAATGGCAAAACATTTATGATGTGTTTCCCCGATTTTGATGCGTTCATATTTTGTTTCTGTTTGACACAATGCATGATCACACGTGATATTTAAATTATTACAAGACACATGTTAAATCACATATGATATTACTTAAAATCATATTTGATATTGCTTAAAATCAGATGTGATTTTTACTGCTTTTTGCAATAAGAATATCAACAGTAATATGTGATTTTTTTATAGTAAATCACATGTGATCTATTATATTTAAAAAAGCTAACAACAATAGACCACAAACTATCTTTTTTGTTACACATCAGCAATGACTTGCAGATTTCACTTTTGGTCCAAAATTCAAAAAATGTTCACTTTTGGTCCGAATTTCAAGTTTCGTTTCAAAAAAGGTTCACTTTTAGTCCGAATTTCAAGTTTCGTTTCACTTTTGGTCTGAACTTCACAGTTGAAAAATGGACTGAACGGACCAAAAGTGAACAGAAACTTGAAATTCGGACCAAAAGTGAACCTTTTTTGAATTTTGGACCAAAAGTGAAATTTGCACAAACCACGAGGACCAAAAATGTACTTAACTATTAAGATTATTACAAGACACATGTTAAATCATATATGATATTTTGTTAGAATCATATGACACATGTTAAATCCTATATGATATTTTTTAGAATCATATGTGATATAGCTTATGATATTGCTTAAAATCATATGTGATATTGCTTAAAATCACATGTGATTTTTAATTTTTGCAGTAAAAAGATCAAAAGTAATATGTGATTTCTTTAATAGTAAATCACATGTGATCTACTACATATAAAAAATAACAACAATATTTCAAATTATTACAAGACACATGTTAAATCATATATGATATTGCTTAGAATCATATATATTGCTTAAAATCACATGTGATTTTTACTACCTTTTGCAATAAGAATATCAACAGTAATATGTGATTTTCTAACAGTAAATCACATGTGATATAGTACATATAAAAAAGCTAACAACAATAGACCACAAACTATCTTTTTTTTGTTACGGACCACCCGCTACTTAAAAATAGACCTAAAGCAACACTCATAAAATTGTTACATTAAGCCTGGAAAGTGTTGCATTATGGACAATGTGACACTTTTTCAAGTGTTACCTTAGGAAACGTTGCATTGCGTTTAACACTTTTCGTAAAATATGCGAGCACTTTTTGAAAGTGCTGCCCTTATTTATCAAGTGGAACACTTAAAATGCAACACTTTTGAGACACAAATGCAACACTTTTGAGTCGGAGTAAAGAGAAACATTTTCATATATAAATACCAAGCAATAACAACACTAGCGTGACACTTTACGACATCTATTGCGACAATTTACTCATTAAAAAATGAAAATTGTGCAAATAATTCTCATATTATCTCGAGTAGCAATAATACTTATTCCAATAACTATGTTGTACATTAATAAACTCGTACAATGTCATCGTAACTACAAAAATGGTATAGTGAAAATAAAATACTCCCAGTTACAATCAAATTATATTGGAGCTCTCGTCGCAAGTCTCTACCCGTAAAGAACCGCTTTCTTCCTTTCTTTGACTTTATTATCAAAGCAAAATCTATACCCATCACTTTAGCCTTATACTACACCATATCAACATATCCTGAAAAAATATAAAATCGAGAAAAAATGTGGTTAATATGAACAAAAATAGCTAAGTTGCTTGAAATGCATTTAGTAATTAAGATTCAATGATTTCTTAACATAACATAAAACTTTTAAAAAATAAATTTAGTTTCAACATCATTACTGGTATCAACTTGAGAAGGTTTTTGGCATTTGTATCGGCAATACTTGGCTTCCTAGTATGGGTTGGGGTTATTTTGTTAAGCAAACAACAAAGACGCAAATTGATACTAGGTCGTGTTGGTCTCTGGCAGATTCAGGTTGCTATGAACGTCCCAATTTGTTAGGTCAAAGGCTATGAGCACTTTTCCGACCGTACCTGTAGTACCATTTTTCTTCTCAGATTTTCTTCATCACACGCTCAATTTTCTTTGGCGGTACTTTGTTTTACAGTTGTAATACAGATTTGACTGTAAACATCTAAATCTGCCATATTCTTTCTATATTTGTAAGTAAGTAACAAACATAAAAAAGATGGATTTAGACTTGCTATAGCGATATTATCGGCGTCAGGTTATGTGGTTATCGGATCATGTAAGGTCGGTTTGAGTCGGGTTTTGATTTTTACAAAACTCACCCGCCCCTAACCTGATAAGAAATCAGGTTATTGATTAGTATTCGAGTCGGGTTATATCAGGTGAGGTGATTCGGGTTATCGGATGATATTACAAATAAGCCAATAAATTACCAATAATAAAGAAGATAATGGCGGGTGATATTGAAATATTAGTTGAAAACAAAGAGAGTTAATGAAGATGAGAGTAAACTCTCTGACAAAGATGTCGATGCACCTAATGAGGAGTCGGAGATAATATGAACAAAAAGGAAAAACAAAACGTGTCGCATTTGGCTAGTGGAGTTTAGTCGTTAGCATTTGGTTTGCCATATGTGAGATTTGGTACTTTTTATTAGTTTATGTAAGATCTTGAAATGCCTATTATGTATTCCTTGTTGAAAACCAAATATTGGAATCGAATGGCAACAACATTTATGAGTGTTTCCCGATTTTGATGCGTTCATATTTTGGTCTGTTGACACAATGCATGATCACACGTGATATTTAAATTATTACAAGACACATGTTAAATCACATATGATATTACTTAAAATCATATGTGATATTGCTTAAAATCAAATGTGATTTTTACTGCTTTTTGCAATAAGAAGATCAAAAATAATATGTGATTTCTTTAATAGTAAATCACATATGATCTACTACATATAAGAAATAACAACAATAATTAAGATTAGAGTTAAGTACATTTTTGGTCCTTGTGGTTTGTAGCAGATTTCACTTTTGGTGCAAAATTCAAAAAAGGTTCACTTTTGGTCCGAATTTCAAGTTTCGTTTCACTTTTGGTCCGAATTTCAAGTTTCGTTTCAAAAAAGTTTCACTTTTGGTCCGAATTTCAAGTTTCGTTTCACTTTTGGTCCGAATTTCACAGTTGGAAATGGACCGAATGGACCAAAAGTGAAACGAAACTTGAAATTCGGACCAAAAGTGAACCTTTTTTGAATTTTGGACCAAAAGTGAAATCTGCACAAACCACAAGGACCAAAAATGTACATAACTATTAAGATTATTACAAGACACATGTTAAATCATATATGATATTTTGTTAGGACATCTTATGGACCACATGTTAGATTTCCTTTATGATATTTTTTAGAATCATATGTGATATAGCTTATGATATTGCTTAAAATCATATGTGATATTGCTTAAAATCACATGTGATTTTTACTTTTGACAGTCAAATGTTCAAAATGTATTGTGATTTCTTTAATAGTAAATCAATGTGACCTTACTATCAGTATAAAAAATGAGGCAACAATATTTCAATTATTACATGGACACATGTTAATCATATATGATATTGCTTAGAATCATATATATTGCTTAAAATCACATGTGATTTTTACTACCTTTTGCATAGAATATCAAACAGTAATATGTGATTTTCTCTAACTGTAAATCACATTTGTGATTAGTACATATAAAAAAAGCTAACTAACAATAGACCACAACTATCTTTTTTTTGTTACGGACCACCCGCTACTTAAAAATAGACCTAAAGCAACACTCATAAAATTGTTACATTAAGCCTGGAAAGTGTTGCATTATGGACAATGTGACACTTTTTCAAGTGTTACCTTAGGAAACGTTGCATTGTGTTTAACACTTTTCTTAAAATATGCGAACACTTTTTGAAAGTGTTGCCCTTATTTATCAAGTGGAACACTTAAAATGCAACACTTTTGAGACACAAATGCAACACTTTTGAGTCGGAGTAAAGAGAAACACTTTCATATATAAATACCAACCAATAACAACACTTGCGCGACACCTTACGACATCTATTGCGACAATTTACACATTAAAAAATGAAATTTGAGCAAATAATTCTCATATTATCTCGAGTAGCAATAATACTTATTCCAATAACTTTGTTGTACATTAATAAACTCGTACAATGTCATCGTAACTACAAAAAATGGTATAGTAAAAATAAAATACTCCCGGTTACAATCAAATTATATTGGAGCTCTCGTCGCAAGTCTCTACCCGTAAAGAACCGCTTTTGTCCTTTCCTTGACTTTACTAATCAAAGCAAAATCTATACCCATCACTTTAGCCTTATACTACACCTATCTACATAGCCTGAAAAAATATAAAATCGAGATAAAATGTGGTTAATTTGAAACAAAAATAGCTAAGTTTTTTTTTTGCTTGAAATGCATTTAGTAATTAAGATTCAATGATTTCTAAACATAACATAAAACTTTTAAAAAATAAATTTAGTTTCAACATCATTACTGGTATCAACTTGAGAAGGTTTTTGGCATTTGTATCGGCAATACTTGCCTTCCTAGTATGTGTTGGGGTTATTTTGTTGAGCAAACCACAACGACGCAAACTGCATACTAGAGCCGTTTTGGTCTCTTGCAGATTCAGGTTGATATGAACCGTCCCAATTTGTTATGGTCCAAATGCTATTAGAACTTATTTCGACCCGTACCTGTTGTACCATTTTTCTTCTCAGCATTTTCTTCATCACACGCACCATTTCTTTGGCTAGGTTATTGTTTTACAGAGTAATACAATTGACTGTAAACATCTAAAATCTGCCATATTTTCTATATCTGTAAGTATCTAACAAACATAAAAGATGATTAGACTCTTGCTAACTAGCGATATCGGGTCAGGTTATCGAGTTATCGGTTCATGTCAGGTCGGGTTGAGTCGGGTTTTGATTTTTAAAAACTCACCCGCCACCTAACCTGATAAGAAATCGGGTTATTGATTGGTATTCGGGTCGGGTTATATCAGGTGAGGTGATTCGGGTTATCGATGATATTACAAATAAGCCAATAAATTACCAATAATAAAGAAGATAGTGGTGGGTGATACTGAAATATTAGTTGAAAACAAAGAGAGTTAATGAAGATGAGAGTAAACTCTCTGACAAAGATGTCGATGCACCTAATGAGGAGTCAGAGATAATATGAACAAAAAGGAAAAACAAAACGTGTCGCATGTGGCTAGTGGAGTTTAGTCGTTTGCATTTGGTTTGCTATATGTGAGATTTGGTACTTTGTATTAGTTTATGTAAGATCTTGAAATGCTATGTATGTATTCCATTTTGTAAACCAAAATCTAGAATCAAATGGCAAAACATTTATGATGTGTTTTCTCGATTTTGATGTGTTCATATTTTGTTTCTATTTGACACAATGCATGATCATACGTGATATTCAAATTATTACAAGACACATGTTGAATCACATATGATATTGCTTAAAATCATATGTGATATTGCTTAAAATCATATGTGATATTGCTTGAAATCGCATGTGATTTTTACTACTCTTTTGCAATAAGAAGATCAAAAGTAATATGTGATTTCTTTAATAGTAAATCACATGTGATCTACTACATATAAAAAATAACAACAATAATTCAAATTATTACAAGACACATGTTAAATCACATATGATATTGCTTAGAATCATATGTGATATTGCTTAAAATCATATATGATTTTTACTCATATGTGATATTGCTTAAAATCACATATGATTTTTACTGCTTTTTGCAATAAGAAGATCAACAGTAATATGTGAATTCTTTTATAGTAAATCACATGTGATCTATTACATTTAAAAAAGCTAACAACAATAGACCACAAACTATCTTTTTTGTTACGCATCACCAATGACTTAAAAATGGACCTAACGCAACACTCATAAAAGTGTTGCATTAAGCCTCGAAAGTGTT
>BQNB010170327.1:0-13688 GCA_026074375.1 Tanacetum coccineum | reverse complement strand
TGTCTCATCAAATTCCCAAATACTATATATGTTTGAATATCATGGGTTCATATTTCTTCTTCTTTTTGGCTTATTTTTGTAGGCAATAGGTAGAAACATCAGTTTGTAGTTAAGGTTTTTGGTATAAAAGGGAGATGGAGGACAACATAGAAGATTTAACGGATCGTATCTCACAGGTTCCCGAGTTTATTATTCATCACGTTATGTCATTTTTGGACTCTCCAAAAGACCTTGTTCGAATGAGTGTATTGTCTAAAAACTTGTTCTCATTAACCGCTTCTTTCCCCAATTTGGATCTCGATGTGCATAAATTGTCTAGTATCATCTGGGACACACGTTTTATGGAAATAATGTCATCTGGGAATGGGACCCCCTCTTTTGACTTATTAGAATTATATACGAGCCAAAGTTTTCTCCAGTATGTTGTGTATACCACTTTCAGATTTTGCCAACAAAACGTCACTAGAGGACACACGTTGAAACTCATTACAAAGCTTCAGGACCCTACAATAATAGACCTTACTTACAGATGCCTTAGATTAATTCTTACGAAAGGCGTGCAGGTGTTGAAATTGATATAACGAGGAATTTGATGCATATTCCACCATATGGACCAATATTCCGTTTGCCTGATATTCTTCTATCTGTCTCATCATTAACCTCTTTGAAATTATGTAACTGTGAGTGGCCTTCGTCCTTGATGGTTAATGGTGTGAAGTTCAAGTCTTTGAAGCTGTTGCGCCTTGAATATCTCCGTTTAGATGAGGAAGTGATCAAGATCCTGACCACTGGTTGCCCTCTTCTTGAGGAATTAACTGTTATTGATTGCTCTGGTTTCAAAAGATTTTGTGTTTATGGACTTCAAAATCTTCAAATAGTTCGGTTTTGCTATGAGTATGTGTTGGATCTAATCTAAACTTGAAATCAAAATATACCAAAATAATCTTGAATCTTAAATCTTTATAAATCTGAATCTGTCATCATATGTTTTACAGTAATCGGTTCCTATTTATATACAATGAAAGGGTACGAGTAAAGGTTGTATTGGTTCGATTGAACCATCGTGTCTTTTGGTAAAAATAACTGTTTTTCAGTTATATAACTGTTTTACAGTTATATAACCGCTGTCTTGTAACTGTCTTTGATAGCGGGTTGTGATTACCCGGTTGATTGGGTTTCGGCCCAATATTCTCCCCCGTAATCACAATCGCTGTGTTTTCAAAGTCTTCATTTTCGTTTGATCTTTTGAGCCACTTTTGAAATAATAGTGCTCCAAAAGTGTGTCTTGACTTTAGGCTTTCTTCCTTTATTTTCTTCGACTTGTTGGTCTTCCATACTTAGTTTATCATAGTCTTGATCATGTCCTCCTTCATCTTCCTCTAATATAATTTCTCCAAACTTTGAGTCTTCATGATCATAGTCTTTAGCAAACCAAATACTTTTATTTGTTGGTGTATCCTTGCTAGATTTTCTTTGAGTATGTGAAGCTTGTGGTGCCATTAACAATGTTGGTTCTAGATCTTCTTCCACAAGGTTCGATGCTTCTCGTCTTTGTTGTCTTTGATCTCTTTTACGGCAATGTGAGGCATAATGTCCATATTCATTGCAATTATAACATTTTACTTTGCTGAAATCTCTAGGCTTTCTCATTTCTTCATTGTAATCTTGTGAGAAACTTTCTTCTTTTCCATGTTGTCTATTATCTTCACGATTTCGGCTATGTGGTGGAATGTATCTTCCTCCTCCTTGATCATCATAGTGATGTCTTCAACCGTTATCGTTGTGTTTTGCAAACAATAGTTTATCTTGATCTTCGAAGGCTTTTCCTTTCTTAACCTTTATTCTTTCTTCAAAGGTTTTCAATCTTCCAATTGCTTCTTCTACTGACATTTCGTCTAAATCTGAGTATTGTTCAATGGATGCAACAATCTGAAGGAATTTGTCGGGTACGGCATTTAATAGTTTTCGTACGACGACGGAATCTTCAATTGTGTGCCCTAGACTAGCGGCTTTGTTTACTAGAATTGTTAGTTTTGCGGTGAAGGTGTCAATTGCCTCGTCTTCCTTCATGTGTAACATCTCAAAGTCAGATTGAGTTGTTTGCCAATCTTGGACTTGTTGAGATCTTTCTTCTCCTATGTGTCTAGTTTTTAAGGCATCCCATATAGCTTTCGCGGTTTTATGTTTTGTGATTTGAAGCAATTGTTCTTTTGATAATGCTTGGTAAAGGAATGCGATAGCAGTTTTATCTTTTCTGTTATCTGCTTGGGTTTTTTTGTTGAGTTCTATCATTTCCCATAAACCATTCGCTTCTAGAATAATTTGCATTCGAATTGCCCATGTTGTGTAGTTTGCCCCTTTCAATATAGGGCATTGAAAATGGGTTGTTGACCCAATTTCGTTTATCTTAGAAGTATTATCTTTTCCAGACATTTTTTAAAAATTTGATTATTTGAATCTGATATAATATTCTTATAAAACCTTTGAAAACTTTGTTAATTCTTTAAAAAACTTAATAATGTAAATCTTAAAATCTTTTAAACTTTAAATTTTTATAAAGCCTTAAATCTTAGAACTTTTAATCTTTTTTTTTAAAACCTTAATCCTTTATATATTACTTATCATAAACCAAATAAGTAAAATCTTAAAAAAAACTTTCTTATCGTAAGCCAAATAAGAAGTCTTGAAATTTTCTTATCATAAACCAAATAAGAAGTTTTGAAATTTTCTTATCATAAACCAAATAAGAAGTTTTGAAATTTTCTTATCATAAACCAAATAAGAAGTTTTGAAATTTTAAACCGAATAACCTAAGGTTAATTACTCCTTAAAAATTATTCTCTCGATATAGTAGGCAGTGTAATTTTTAGACTACTATATTTCTATCTTCGGGTTTTAGGCAAAGTTACAAACCTAATATCTAAGGGGTAACTTATGTAAAAGCCTAAAACTAAAATATCTATATATGAAATGATGTATATGAAAGTTGAAAAGTGGAGGGGGTTATTAGGCTTTTAATAAACCTGTTAGGGTTATATTTTAACCCGGTGTCCCTTTCTTATTTTGTCCGCCTCTTTCTCTGTTTGTGGAGTTCGTCTCCTTGAGGCTTGGTTCTCTCTGCTTCTCTTGTCTGGTGGTTTTTTATCCGCCGACTGAGATGGCGATTGTAATCGCTCTTCTCCTATGTGTTCGTAACCACGGATTCCCGGATTTGATTTTGTGCGAAATTTGGTTTTCGTTAACAAAAATTGGGGATCTTGATAAAAATCGCCGCAAGTTTGGGGTTTTTCTTTGGATAGTCTAGAATCAAATGATGATTCCAACGGGTTTGAATATCGAATCTTCAAAGAGGTGTGTTCGTTCCACTTTTTTTGATGTTTGATTTTTCGTCCGTTTTGAGACGACTTTGCGTTATCCAAGTGTGGTTTCTTATTTGTTTGAATTGCTAGTGAGATAAAGAACGAAAAAGATCTAACCGTGCCTAACCCTTAATTGAATTTCTGGGTTATGTTTTTTTCGGTTTATACTTGTTATTGACAAGAGGTTTGCGAATATATGAATCCCTTTGTTGCCAGTGATTAATCACTTGGTGGCAATCGCTGGATTCGTCTTGTAATCGTTTGACAAACAAGAAATGATTTTGATTGTGTTTGGTTTGAATTTGCAAACAGTTTTTTTTTGTCCGAAAAAATTTGTGCGGTTTCTCTTTGATTCAAAACAAGAACACAATGATTTCTTAAAAAACGGTATATGATGATTTGGTTTAATCAACCAAAAGCTCTGATGCCAAATTGTGGTCTAATCGCTAAACTTGAAGATGTATGTATATACCAAAATACTCTTGAATCGCGTCAGTAGCTTTATAAATCTGAATCTGCATCAATGTTTTACAGTAATCGGTTCCATATTTATTACAATGAAAGGGTCGGTAAGGTTGTATTGGTTCGATTGAACCATCGTGTCTTTTTGTAAAAATAAAGGTGTTTTTCCAGTTATAATAAAATGTTTTATGTACTAGTTAGATAACGTGTCTTGTAAGCAGTCTTGACAGCGGGTTGTATTACCCGCGGTTGATTGGTTTCGGGCCAATAGTATGAGTTGAGAGAATAGATATGAAGCTCCAACTTATGTTTTCTCTATTATCAAGTTCACATGAACAATAATGGTGAACTGTATGTGTGATTGTGGTTTCATGCGCAAAAACTAACACATTGCATTGTCTGAGGTATCCTGTCCCGTCACTCGGAAAGGGCGTTCACTGTTATCATCCCACATCACCTTTCTTGAAAAATTTGTTTTTGGGCTTCCCGATGATGAAAACGTTTGAAGTTGTCAAGTCATTCACTTGAAGACGTTTTGTGCTATGTTCGGGTGTGAGTTGGAAGATATTGATATGAATGCCCCTCAATGTTGCTTTTATTTGAATACAGAGAGATATTTACGTATGTGTGGTTCTATGGTCACGTAATACAGTGACACGTTAAAAGCGGGTATGAATGTTCTCTTATAATGTTGATACTCTTCTGTTCTCAAGAACTTAAGGCGATTTTTGGAGAAAAGAGTTAAATTCAAAAGAGGCGAAAGTTGGAAAGTTTGTGTAACTAGTATTTACCCAGTTTCATTTACGCTTGAATGATTTCAAGTATGTGTGTATATTTTACTAATTGTCGTATAGGATCAATTGCGATGGTTTTGAGGACTAAATTGATTCAGTCCGGTATCATACCTTTATAGACATATACCGACTCTAGTGTCATACTCGCGTATAGAGACTGCATACAGACAGGTCCCAATTGGAATAATCATACTCTAAATAAAAAGATAGAGAGATAAGCTTATTTAGCTCTTGTGGAAGCTATACTATGATGTTGTTGTCCTCGATCGTCGTAACTTTAATATTTAAAATCGATCTGTTTTTTGTGTTAGTTTTTGAGATCGAAGTTGAGCCTATTGTCTAAGGTAAGAATCATATTTTCTTTGCTTTGATAAGGTGTTCATTACCCTTTATTGGGATTCTTCTAAAAACCCCACAAAGATGATTGCTATTTCACTTGCATTGTACTCTATTTCTTGCCATAATAAAGTAGATAACTCGTTGTTGCTTTCCCAGTTTACATCTGAGAAGTTATTGCAACAAGAAAATGAAGGGAAAATTAATATTCGGATTGAGATGTGTTGGTCTTCAAAAGCCAAAAAGCAATTCAGTGACATAAATTCATTGCTTGCAGCATTACCCGATGATCAACCAGGAGAGACAGTTACCTTCATAAAAGAATGTATGACCACCTAATTTTTTATAGACATGTATGACACCTTCTTGACCTCATATTTATATATCCAAACAGTTGTCAGTCTGTCACCTGCTAGAATGATCGACACAAAAGAAATAGCGTGAAAATAGAGGTGGGATAATCGAACAGTCAAAGGTTTGCGGATATGGATATTATATGATGAATTGGATTAAGGAATATGAAAAGTGAAGAGTACTAGTAAAGATTTATATTTCGTGTGTTTGGAGGAATCAATGGCATGTGAATCTATCAGTTATGTTCTATGCAAGTATGCAATGTGCAGACTAGTAGTAAGGATTTGGTTTTTTATGTTTTGGAGAAATCAGTTGAAGTGAACCTTTAATATATTCTGCATTTTGATCTTCAAGTATTTACTGATGGTTTTTAATATAAACAATGATGTATTGACCTCTATGTATATGGTGCATTTGCTTCATCACTAATTTATCGCTTAATGTTTATTACGTATTAAAATGCTGCTTTGACCTTGCTTTGTTGGACCGCAGCGTTTCCCCTACTTGAACCGACTTAATTGGCTATAGAAGTATGGTTCTAAAAGGCGCGTCATGGCGCCGCTAAGGCCTCCGCAAAAGCGCGAGGCGTGACCTTCACGCCACGCAATAGACCGAGCTGTTGGGTTAGGCTTTAACATGGATGAGGAGTGAAAAAACGTGATACGGCGTGATAAAACGTGATGCGTGAAGGCTTTTTTGAATTCAATTTCGGTAAAAATATCGTAGTTTTACCTATATAAATAATAAAGGATTACATCAGTGTAAAGATAGTTCTCTGACTTTATTCATTCACAAAAGGTGTAGATTGTGGTCGGGAACACCCTGATCCCGGGCTGCCTTTGGCACCATGGCCATTGTTCAACCAAAGGTAATAGCTCGGCATATCTCTTTTGGCCTACCCGCCCCCCCCCCCCCCCCCCCCCCCCCCCCCCAGGACGCGCCACCTGGAGTGCAGACGAGCCGGGAGATCGACCACCAAACTCTTAATTTCACATAGTCTTCCAGAGTGCCATAGGTTTTGCGGAGGCAGGTACCCTATCTGAAGCAAATGCCAATGATGGGACTCGAACCCGGGTTTATTGACTCAAGCACGAGAGCTCCACCCGGACTAATGTCTCCAGTGGTTCTTGACTTTATGGTGGACTAATGCTCCAGTGGTTCTTGACTTTATTCATTATGTATGACACTTTTTGTAACCTCAATATATTTGTAATATGATATAAAATATATAAATTATAAATATTTCAATTTTGTTGCCGGCTTTAAGTCACGTCTTGAAAACTGCTATGACTCGTCTTTGGCTCGGTTAAGGCGTGAGGCCTTGGCTATGCCGCCACGCCTAGCCAAACGCTATTTATAATCCTTGGTTAGAGTGTGATGGCCACTACGAATTGTGAAAGATTGGGATTTTTACTATTGCATGATTAGTTGTCTTTAAGTATGTGAATTAAATTTTATCCTAGATATAGTTGCTTTTTGATCTATAAAGTATTGTAGTGTTGAGTTTTGATTATTGATAACATGGTGTATTGTTCCTTTTGCTTAATTGCGTGTTGTCCACTTTAGTGGTGGTAACTGGTGTTGATTGAAGACTGCTTGTATTTGGCAACTTAGATATTGTGTTTGGGTGGGAAATTTTCTGCAACTATTAGTGTCGCGCTCGATCGAGCGAGTACTAACTTCAGCAGGAATGCGCATCTGACTTATTCATTTAGGCTCCAAACCACTTTCGTCCGCTGTTTTGATAATTTTAGCAATTGGTCATGGTTCGTGTAAATAGTAAGTATTTATCATTGACGTTGCTATGTTCCAGATGGCATCAAGAATTTTCAAAATGGCATAGATTGTAAATATAATGGCCCTGAAGGACTATTTACGAAGCGATTATAGGCAGGCGTTGAATTAGCAACATTTCTTTGGGTTTTATAAATAAAAACGGTGGTGTATCATGATTAGCGCTGAGGATTGTATAAATGGTAGTTTTTGTTGGGATTTTAAGAATCTAATTAACACAATTAAACATATCACGAGTACGAAGCTCGGAAAAGATCAAACACGTATAGACTGATAATTAAACAAGGAATTGAATATCGTATATCATTGTTAGGAAAGAAACGTTAGACTGCTTATAGCAATAAACGTTACACCGTCTTCAATATACGCGTGTGTATAATACCACGCGAAACCACCAAGGATCAAAAAATAATCCCTCTACTCTGTCACACACAATACATTCTTAGCAAACGATGAAGTATGCTAGTACTAGTAGTGGTTTAGCAAACAATCACTTCGTCTTTGTATCTAACAACACACGAATCAAAACCTCCTTGAATGTGGTATAAAACCACAAAAGAAAACCCTAAAAGGGTGTTTGTTCGATCGCACGACAGGGGAGGAAAAACCAAATCCCTCAAAAGGGTTTTGAGGTTCGGTCGGCCAAAAGAGAGAGCAAGGGAGAGATTTAGGGTTTTTAGGTTGACCTCCTTTTATAGCCCTTACAACTTGGAGAGCAAGCAAACAATCCCACCTCCTTATGGAGGTGTGAGGCTAGACGGCCAAAATTGAAAAAGGGACAAACCCGAACCTTCCTTTTTCTCAGTTTTACACATTAGTCCTCTTAGTTTAACATTTAAACAACTAACTAATGTAATTTGATCATTTGTTTGCTTAAAATCCTACTAATTTTATATAACTTTAATATATAAAACTCGTTCGATTATTAACGTGTGAGTCCACTTAGGCTGGGAATAATTCCGAAGACATATATAATTTATATTTGTTCATTTTCCACAGCTCATCAGTTGGAGTCCTGTGATAAAATGTATATAATAACATTGGTAAGCGTCTAGAAACACGCCAATGCTCCCAGAGACATTCGAGTGTGGTTTCCCAAAACACGGACTAAATGATTTATGAATTTACAATCCCTTTGTTTCCGATACCGTGTTAAAATGGATATGGATCAATGTCATTCCATTATTGTAACGGATTTGTTCTCGTATATGTAACAAATCAAGATTATCTAAAATCAATGAAACATATCTGCATGAGTTTTTGGGTACGGCCATACACACATCTGATTAATTCTATGAGCGGCCCAGTGGCATCATTCTTCAACTTTTGAAAGAACAAATTCTATATTGACTACAAGTGTCAAGTCATCATGTTTCAAAATCACTTCTGATGTCTCTGTAGCCTTTATTTGTTTATCCATTTATCAAGATAACTTAGACTAGATCAAGAAGGATTATCACATATGTAAGACTTGACTTTACATCGTCAGAGTCTATGGAGGATTTAGTGTCATAAAAATTAAAATCACTCGCGTACAAGTTTACTTGATCGATGACGATCCATAAGTAATTTCTCCTTTGTGTTAGGAAATCCAATATTCCTCTTTATGAATATCATGTGAGTCGTGGTGGACACATCCTTACATATCATACAATTCACCAATTCACTCAGAATTGTCTAGTTTGCAACATATTTTCTCATCATTGTTAATCGAGAACGGATTAATTTAGAATAATAACTAAGTTATTATATCAAGATTTAGAACATGCAAATGATAAGAACACATTTATGATTATAGTCGCTAACAAAATACCAAGTATCATTATCATAGAAAATAAATTGTTCCCAACATCCGCTTATCGCACAGAGAATAGTCGCTCACTCACAGATCTCATGAAATACTAATATAAACGAAGTCCAAGCTTCTAGCATGGATGAGTAGCTTTCACGTTAGGTAAAGCGCTTCGTGGAAAAAGGACCAGCCAGATTGTCATCTGTGTGAACTTTAAAGAATCTTATTTCGCCTAGTACAATACACTCACGAACATAATGATATCTCCTATGGTAGTGTCTGGTGCCTTTCTGAACTCCCGGTTCATTGGCAAAATGAAGCGCGGGTGAATTATCGCAAAACATCCCAATAGGCTCGTTTATTGTTGGTACTATACCAAGCCCTGAAATAAAATTCCTAATTGTCAAAAAAATCTTCCATCGCAGTCGATGCAGCTAGTTATTAGCTTCTCTGGTAGCAGAGACATTTGCAGTAGTACTTTGCTTGGAGCTCTTCCAGTCCACTGCGCCTCCATTCAAAATGAAGACATATCCTGTTTGAGATTTTGTATCATCTCTATCAGTCTCAAATCCAGCATCGCAATAGCAATCAACTCGAAGTTAGTTCACGGATTTCGCACATAAACAAAAAAACATATCTTTAGTAGTGTTTTTTAAATACGAGAGAATATTTTTCACAGCGGTCCAGTGTACATTCACCAAGGATTCTGTTAAAAACGGCTTGTAATATTTAGCACGAAGACGGATTTTGCGCGAACGCAACATCAGGTCTAGTGCATCTAACCGCATACATAATGGAACCCACAGCCGAAGCATAAGGTACATTCTTCATGCGATTCACCTCTTTAGGCGTTTGAGCACCTTGTGATTTGTTCAAGTCAAGTCTTTCTTGCATGGGGATATGACCACGTTTGGAATTATCCATTTTATATCTCTTTAAAATCTTATCCATGTAAGCATTTTGACTAAGTCCAATTAATCGCTTCGATCTATCTCTATAGATTTTGATTCCAAGAATAAATGTCGCTTCCCCTAAATCTTTCATAGAAAAACACTTTCCAAGATAATTCTTTACACTTTGTAAACTTGGAATGTGATTACCCATGATGATTATGTCATCAACATATAAGATGAGGAATGTAACATTACTCCCACTAGCCTTTTGATATGCACATGACTCATCAAGATTTTGAGCAAATCCAAACCTTTTGATTTCCTCATTAAATATTTTATTTCAGCTTCTTGATGCTTGCTTAAGACCATAAATAGATCTTTGAAGCTTGCATACTTTCCTGGGATGATTAGGATCAACAAAACCTTCAGGTTGTACCATATAAATGTCTTCATCAAGATAACCATTTAAGAAGGCTGTTTTAACATCCATTTGTCATATCTTATAATCATAGTATGCTGCTATAGATATGAGAATTCTAATAGCTTTAATGTCAGCGACAGGTGAGAACGTTTCTTCATAATCAACCCCGTAGAGTTGAGTATAACCCTTTGCTACAAGACGAGCTTTATAAACGTGTACAATACCATCTATGTCGGTCTTTTTCTTAAAAAAACCACTTACTCCTAACGGTCTTACAACCAGGAGGAAGATCGACCAGGACCCATACCATATTGTCCACCATAGATTATATTTCTGCATTCATAGCATCGATCCACTTATTATATTATGAATCTAACATTGCGGCTTTATAGCTAGTGGGTTCATTAAGATCCCCTAGACTATGCTCCTCCACCTCTATATTTAGACATAAGCGGTTTGGAGCTCGATGTGTCCTTTCGGACCTACGAATCAGAATCACTTCCTCTTGTGGTGGTTCAAAACCCTCCACCTCTTGAGGAATGTTGCTAGTGATTTCAGAAGGTGTTGTATCTTCTTCTTCTTGAATTTCTTCAAGATCTACCGCCCTCCCACTGATTTCTTGACTTATGAGACGTTTCTCAAAGAATTCAACATACCTTGCAACAACAATTTTGTTTTCAGGTGGGAAGTAGAAATAGTAACCCATCGTTTCCTTTGGGTATTGTTAGGAAATACAAGTTAGAAGGTCAACGTACTGCTAAGTAGAAGGTCAAAGTACTGCTAAGTTGAAGATCAAAGCACTGCCTGCTTAATAAGGAAAAGTCAAAGTACTGCCGTTGTTAAAAGAACTTTAAAAGATTAACGGTTACAGTAATAGTTATCATGTAACAGTTACATTAGTGATTAGTATTAATTAGTATTTGTGTCATACAAGAACTGTACACCTACTAGAATTATCCTTACGTTTATAAAAGGATCTCTAGGAAGGCATTAAGAGGACACAAGAAAAAGTATTAGTAAGAAGTATTAGAGATAAGTATTGTATTAGGGATCTGCAAACTTAGGCAGATTCAAGGTGTGATAATATAAATCGTTTGTTAAATCATTGTGTGTTCTTCTTGATACTGTTAACTAGTTTCCGCATAGTTGATAGTATTACATCAGTGTTTCATTGTTACTGACTTGGATTTATTCAAGGAAGTAACATCCTTTACAGGCTAAAGGCTTATTATACTAAGGTATATCGATCCTACAAGTGGTATCAGAGCTTGTGTAGAGACTCTGATCTAGAAGAACTTTAATCATTCGAAATCTTTCCAAACTCTAAAAGATGTCTGAAGCTGAACCTATCCCTCCCACCTCATCAGTCACTGCACTAAGAATCCCAATGATCAAGAAGGGTGAATATGACCTATGGTCCATGAAGATGCGACAGTATATTGCCATCACTGATCATATACTATGGGATATAATCACCAATGGAGACCAAGCCACAACTGATCCTGTATCCTCGTCAGGTCCAGTGTCTGCACCAAAAACTTCGCTTGCTGCTAACGCAAGAAGAAACAATGAGAAAGCTCTTAACATATTGCTTTCTGCAATA
Organism: Tanacetum coccineum; assembly: GCA_026074375.1. NCBI lineage: Eukaryota > Viridiplantae > Streptophyta > Magnoliopsida > Asterales > Asteraceae > Tanacetum > Tanacetum coccineum. The sequence goes on along the minus strand of BQNB010170327.1, from coordinate 1,880 downwards.
CCTGATAGACATCTTCTCAGTTTTCATGATGCTGAAGATGCAAAAACTTTATGGTCAGCCATAAAAGCAAGATTTGGAGGTAATGAAGCATCAAAGAAGATGCAAAAGAATCTTTTGAAACAACAATTCGAGACGTTTACTATCGGATCTAGAGAAGAGCTAGATTCAGCATACGAAAGGTTTCAGAACATTCTTAGTATGCTTGAATTATATGATGCTAAAGTGTCCCATGAAGATGCGAATTTGAAGTTTCTAAGAAGCCTACCATCTGTGTGGCATGTAGTTGCTACAATGATTCGGGGACAACCTGGATTGGATGAATTGGAGTTTGATGATCTCTACAACAACTTGAAGGTGTATGAGCATGAATTGAAGGGTGTTTCAAATTCAAGCTCACAAAATATTGCTTTTCTGTCCACTGAAATCAAAGGCAGTACTTTGAAACAAAGTACTGCTGACCCAGAAAATATCCCAAAAGGATATACTCAGGCTGCCTCAAGCAAGGTGCAAACTGCTCCTAACTGTGCTTCCCACTCAGATGAAATCATATGTTCTTTCTTTGCTCAACAAGCATCTATGCCTACAACTCATGATGATGAAGACCTGCTGCAAATTGATGAGGATGCTATGGAAGAAATTGACATTCGATGGCAGGTGGCTATGATAACTGCAAGGATAAGGAAGTTTATGAGAAAAACAGGAAGACCCATTGACCTCAAGCCAAAGAATGGGATCACTTTTGACAAGTCAAAGATTGAATGCTTTAATTGTCAAAAGTTGGGTCATTTTGCTAGGGAGTGCAGATTTGCTAAATATCAGGAAAACAGAGCAAATGGTCGTAAGGAAAAGAAGATTGTGGCTATTGAAGATTCAAACTCAAAAGCCTTGGTGGCAACAGACAACAATGAAGAAATTGACTGGACCAAGGAATTTGATGCTGAACCAGTGACATTTGCTATGATGGCACTGACTGAACTTGAAGAAGATGATTGGAGCATGGAGATTGATGCAGAACCTGTGCACTTTGGACAAGATGGACTTGGTGATTTTGACTGGAGCAACAAAGCTGATGATACACCAGTGTCTCTAGCCTTGATGGCTACAAACTCAGAGGTACCTTACTGTTCCAAATGTAGTAAATCTTATAAACAGTTGCTTGAAAACTATCAAACTGAAAGAGACAATTTTCAAAAGGCTAGGTCTGAAATTCTAGGATATCAAATGAGCTTAGAGTCATTAGAAGTCATACTTAAAACACATGAAAAGAATGAATATGCATGGGGTGATAAGTATGAACAGATGGAATATGACTTAAAGTTGAGGGATTTGAAACTAGAAGAAAAACAAAAGGAACTAGATCAAGTCTTAAAAGAAAGAGATGATTTCAAGGTAAAACTTGAAAAATGGACAAATGCTGCTGTACTTCAAAATGAAGTCCTAAACAAACAAAGATATTTGTCTGATAAATCATGTATAGGATTTGGGGTTGAATCTAGTAGTAGTAAGGAAAGTGACAATTCATCTGGGAATACAAATTCGACTGAATCTTTGTATCCAAACTTTCAAAAGGCAAAAGGATTCCATACAGTACCTCCACCTACAGGTACTATCATACCACCTAGGGCAAATGTCTCTTTTACAGGGATAGATGAACTAGCTATTAGGAATAAGGTCGTTAATCAAGAGAATACAAAGTCTAGTCAACCAGAAATTGATAGAAATAAAGTCATTATTGAAGATTGGGTTGATAGTGAAACATCTTTCGAAAATAGGTCACCTAACAGTCAAAACAGTGTTGGTTAAGGATCTAGGAAAAAGGGACTTGGGCACAAAGGGGGTAAAACATGTTTTGTATGTTACAATCCTGATCACCTAATCAA
>BQNB010170323.1:0-13688 GCA_026074375.1 Tanacetum coccineum | reverse complement strand
TTCTCTCTCTAAACAACTCACTCTCTCTATCTCATTTCTAGTCCGATTTCGTGGTCGATTGTGTGAAGTGAAGTGTTATTGGGATCCTACAAACAAGCTCTGATACCACTTGTTGATTCCACTTGAATAGATCTTAAATTCCTTAGCTTGTGTAAGGTTTAGTTATGCAAGATAAATCCTACACAACTATGATAGAAACTTTGTAAAATATATCAAAGATTATGTGGAATCTAATCTTTGATCAATAAGAAGAATATGCAATAGAACTGTAATTCTAATGAACACACAGATTAACAAACAAAGCTTCAATATATTAATACGAATACTCTAACTAGTATTAGGGTTACAAAACCTTGAAGCTATGATAATTGTATGAATGACTCGTTTTTGGTACATAGAATTCTATACCCTATGACCTCTTTTTATACACCAAGAAGTCTTAATGAGATTTACAATATTCCTAAAACTTAGAATATTCTCTCAGATCAATTCTATAAATAACTCATACTTATCACGTAAGTAATCTTGATCTTCAAGCAATCTTTATCCTTTGTCTTTATCCATTCTCTTTTGACAGTAAAAACTCTTTCAGCAGTCTTAATCTTTGAGCAATTGTAACTTTGTACCAGCAACATTAACTCTGAACAAGCAATAGTAACTTATACACCAGCAGCATTAACTGTGTATAAGCAGTAGTAACTACTTAGAATATTTTCTTCAATCTTCATCACCAGTACTAACTTTACTCTAGCAGTACTAACATATACTAGCAGTAGTAACTAGCAGTACTAATATACACTAGTAGTACTAAGTTACACTAGCAGTAGTAACTAAGTTACACTAGCAGTACTAACTACTCAGTATATTTTTCCTTAGAGTTAATAAACATCACCAACTTTATGCTAGCAGTAGTAACACAAACCTTAGTAGCAGTAACTTCAAGATCATCATGAAGTCTTTTAATCCTAATAATCCTCCCCTAAACTTGATATTCTTCTTCAAACCTATCAAGCTTCATTCAAAGCTTCATAATTACTAGGAGGATGCTTCCAAACACTTCATTCAGGTACATAGCCTTCCTTACGTTATTTTTTGACCGATTTAAGAAGCTCAAATGCCATTTCATACTCATAATCAACTTGAAGCTTCACATCATTGAACATCTGATGTAGTGTGTGATTTGTAAGTGGATACATCTTCTCAACCAACAGATAATAAAGTATGTTCTGCATTGTTACACAATGAACTCCACAAGAATCATAAAGCTTCCAGTTCAGTACTTTAACTAATCCTTGTTGATTCTTCCATACATTATCTTCAACATGATGCTCAAACATGGTCTTCAAATTAAGAAGTAAGAAATTATCCATGTAATTCACTGGCTCTGTCTTCTTAAATCTAGCTTTAACTATGCTCCAAAGAACTTCTAAGTCTTCTCTGTTAAAGTTTTTAAGCATCTTTCCAAAAGTTAAATACATCTGAGAATTACCATCTGCTCTGATAATTTGAAAATAGCTTTTCTTCCCTTCTTTGTAGATCTTGTAGTCAACAATGGTTGGAGATTTGGTAGATAATGGTGTAGCATCAATAGTTAAATCATCTCCATCATTTGGAATTATTTCTAAACATTTCTTAAGCTCTTCAGACTCTTTATCATCATCCACCTTTTGCTTCTTGGTAGACTCTTGCTGAAGATCTTCTCCTGCTCTTTTAGAACTTACTTCACTACCTTTCACCAATTCTGTATCCATATCTACAAATGTGTTTACCCTTTTCATAGCTTTGTCAAATAACTTCTGAATATCATCAAAGCTTTTGTTCTTTAATTGATTATGCTTGTATCCAGCCATGTTTTTTTAGATAAGTAAACATTGTATTTCTATTTTGAGCTTTAGTGGGTGGTTTGTTCTTCATTTCTTGAGCTTTCATTACTGCAAAGTGTTTCTTTCTTGCTTCTAAGAGTTGTACAAACAACTTGGACTTCTCTTCAATACTTAACTTCTCTTGTTCTTCTGCTTGCATTTGTTAAGCCATTTGATAATCATCATCTATCATTGCTTGCACTTATCCCATGAAACAATGTTGGCTTCTTTAATTTGTTGAGCTTTTTCTCTGGCAAGCCTTTCTTCTTCTTTTTCTTCCGCTTGTAGCTTGAAAGCAAGTTCTTCATCAAGACTGATTTGATCTTTCTTCTTCATTTTCACAGGTTCTTCTACCATAATCCCTTAGCCTTTGTCTTTTAGTGGTAGTTGTTGAGGTCTTGTTCTTGTTGTAGATTCACTCTGCTCTCCTATCACAACCCCTTTGACTTTGGGTTTTGCACTTCTAATCTCTATTAAAGACTTAGCAAGAGTTAAATCATCAGCAATAGTTTCAGTTAGATTGGCAGTACTAATCTCAACACTAGCAGTAGTAACTACTTCATCAGTAGTAGTAACTGGAGCAGCAGTACTAACTTCCTTTTTAGCCACCTTAATTTCTTTTTCACCCATATCCTGTCCTGCAAACACTTTTTCATCATCAAGAACACCTGTATAAAACATTAGATCATCACTATACCTCCCTTGAGTTTCATCAACCAATGTAATCTCTGCATCTTTATCAATGTCATTAATTTTCCTCTTCTGTATTCATTAGCATCAATATCATCAATCCTCCCCTGTTTGGATATGCATTCCTCCTTAACCCAAACCATCTTCATCAAGGATTCCACTCTTCTAGATAAACCAACCTTTGTAATAAATCTTTTAAGCCATGAGTTCTTGACCCTCCATTCTTCTCTAGTCCTCTTGACCATTCCTTCTAAACTTGTAAATCTCTGACTTGGAGAGGTCTTAGTTTTTCTCCAGATCAATAAACTCTATTTTCTCAAGTGGTACATAATTCCATATAAATTCTATACTCAGTTTTACACAAGACTATCCTGCTAATCCACCACTTCGAAGTGTGGTTAGCCTCTTGGCGAGCATTGGATCATTGGAAAGTTTAATCAAACCCAAGTTTGAGGCAATTGTAACCTCCCATGGTTTTCTTAGCGCTGGACCGACACCTGAACTAGGTTCCTAGGAAACTTTGTTTCATTAGCTGTTTGCCTTGTATTGGTTCCTAATTGATGTTACCCCTATCTTGCTCTGCATCTAAGCTAGTAGCAGTAGTGGCAGCCCTTTCCAAACTGTCATCCATCTCCTCATAGACAACCTCATCTGCAACATTGGTTGTAGGACCACTAGGCTGAGGTATCACGGGGGATGGGAGATCCTTTCTCTTGGCCTTCCTTGATCTTTGTTTCTCTTGGGTAGAGATGTTGATTGGTTTAATATAGTGGGTGTGTGATGGAAGATCAGTGGGTATTATGTTGAACCATTCACCCATTTCAGCTTGATTTGCACCAGCATAGTTAGAAACAAAGGGTTTCCCTTCTAGAAAAACCTTTCCTACAGCTCTATATTTTCTAAATATCTTCTAGTAGTGTGATAGGGTGCATCAGAAATACTCTGTGACGTTGCATCCCTTCAAGTGTATCTTTTAAAAATAATGCACAAACCTTGGATACATTAAAAATTTACCCACATTATCCAAGTTCTTCACCATACTTTCAAAAATATACTTTGAAAAATTAAACTTCTGGTTTGTAGCTAGGCAGATAATTGCAGAACTCATAGTGCTACTAAACTCATTCCATGCAGTAGTCTTTGCACTTAGGCATTGTAAAATAGTATGAATAAGGAATTTCCATTGTGGAGAAAAGAATGCCTTATAGAATGTAAGCTTCTGTGAAAGTTTTTCATACCTCATTCTTGTAAGTTCTTCAAAAATGGTAGCATTTGGCTAGCAATCCGTACCTTCCTCATCATTCAGTTGAAGGTCACGTCTAATCAGATGCTTCAGATAACGATTATCTTCTCCAATCCACTAGGCTTGTAACTGTACTTTCCCCATAGTCAGTTTATCACTTTGGGGCAGTAGCCCAAATTTGTTTCAAATGCATGAAGTATAGATAGCGGGATTGATCATTAGTGCATATCTTATAGGGTTTGCATTCAGAAAATCCACAATTTGTTCAAACCCTTCACTTTCAGCAGGTTTAGATAAAAATGCGACCATGTTGTGAGTATTAGCGAACCGTAGAGTCGTCATTGTGTTGGGTTTTTGATGATGAATGATGAAATTAATTTAGCGGTTTGTGATTAAGAGTATATGATTGGGAATGAAATCGATTAAAATGAGTGATTGAAACCCTTAATCGAAGTATTTATGAAAATACCCTCAACAGCATTAATGTTCAACAGCAGTAGTAAGTTATGCCTAGCAGCATTAACTTTCAACAGCAGTAGTAAGTTTATGCCTTGCAGCATTAACTTTGAGTTATCAGCATTAACTCCAATTCCAGTCCAAACACTCTCTGTTTTTAATATATTCAACTCTCTTTCTGTTTTTCAACTCACCACTTCTCTTAATTCTTTTTCTTACCAAATCACTCTGTCTGTTTTTTTTCACATAGCTCTCTTTCTGTTTTTCAACTCACAAATTCTCTCAATTATTTTACTCACCAAATTACTCTCTTTCTGTTTTTATTCTCACCAACTCTCTCAATTCTTTTTCTCACAATTTTCACAATGTTAATTATACCAGCAGTATTAAGTATAACTAACCAACCCACATTTAACTTAGTCAGTTAGTATAACTAGAGCATTGTAATTATACCTTAACAACATAATTTTTTTAATGACAAGAATAACAGTACTAATTTCATACAAAACTCACAAAAACCTAAAGTGAATAAAAGATGTTAAGGATTAAGCATTCCAATAACTAGCAAAATCAAATATGAAAAACCTACTTACAATCAAAAGTTTTTGTAAGTAAAATCTGCAACATTCTTGTCATATGGATTTAACCATCTGAAACCAATTCTTTCATTGCAATCTCTAAAAAAAGTGGTGTCAATCTCTATATCTATGTTTTTGAAAAAACATGATTTTTAATTATGCAAATAGTATAATCTTGTCAAGAAAGATCTTGTAAGCAAGAAATTATACCCAAATCAAGAAATTGAATCCGAATCCAAAGCACTTGTCTACAGCACCTTTGAAGCAGCCACATATTCAGCTTTGGAAACAGAAGGGGGGGGGGGGTTGAATAGTTAACACTTTGTTTTTACGTTTTAAAAAAATTACTTCAAAAATGTTTAGCATCGAAGTTTATATGTTTAACCAATTCATAATATGAGCAAGGCTAATAAATATCAAACTAAAATTAGATAATGACATAATAAATGTAAAGAGATAGAAAAAAGAAAATAACCAAACGCAAGACACCAAGATTTTATAGTGGTTCAGGCTATGAAGCACCTCTTTGTCCCTAGCTTCCACACCCTGAGTATCCTCCGACCTCGAGATTCACTATGCAACAAGCACCCGATTAGGGGCGGAGAAAACTGGTTTACCAATGTCCCTTACGTATTTTTCGACATAAACTAAATACCATTCAAATCTAGCTAGAACCAATCTAACACTTTACAAGATATACACACTCACAAGATCTACACTATCAGATCTACACAATATCCGAATCACGCAAATACACAAGATAAATGCAATAGAAGGTTGTATTACAAAGAAAAGAGGAGAGATCACTAATTAACACTTCGGTTTCTTTGACGAATACGAGTGTTCTTCTCTTAGCACTTGTAATAGAGGGAAGAGATGAAAAGAAGAGGATAAGATCCCTTGAAACCAGATCTAAGTATGTTAGTGATCAAGAGTTTTAGTGAGAGAAAGAAGTTTTAGAGAGAGAAATAATAGACTGAAAAATATCGTGCAAAGATGTATGATTTTCAGCAAGTGGACAGTATTTATAGATGGAAAAAAAACCAACGGTAACTGAGTGGCGGTCCCGCGGTCCTATATATATAAGGGGGCCGCCACCTAGACTTCGCTCCTTTTTTTGTCTTTTTGTGATGAAGGTTGTATCTGGTGTAGAAGCTTCTGTTTTGGGGGGAAAATTTTGAATTTCAAATTTGAAGTTTTTAATAAAACTTTTGTTTTAATTAGAAAATATTTTGTATAATTAATTTTGTGAAAATATTTTGTAAAAATGTAATGGATGAGAGAAAAATATTTTCTTGATCACTAAATCATGCTTAAAGAATTGTTTTGTTCATACCTTGAAGTGATCACGAATCTTGAGAAAAGAAATTTATTACGATTAATAATTTGTAAACGTTTAATTTTATCGTAAACGTTTTTACATTTTGTTATTATCAAAATGTTGAGAGGTCAAAAAATATAAATAAAGTTTTTTGACATTATTTGTATTAACAATCTCCCCCTTTTTGATGATGACAAAATATAAACTTATTTTGTATAAAATTAATAGTTACACATTATTAATGAGTTTTGTTCCATTTCTCCCCCTTTTTGTGAATTCAAAAAGGATGATCGTCGAGTTATTGTAGGAAGAAAGAAATCGACGATATCAAGACTCCCCCTGGATGTGAGCTCCCCCTCGTTTTGGGGCTCCAAGGGATCGATCTCACAAAATTTGTTTGCTACAAAACAAAGTTAGAGTTACAAGTGCAAGACAAATATCCTTTAAGCAGTACATGATATTTAAGTCACTCAAAATAGAGTTTCATTCAACAATCAAGAAACTCATACAATAGTAAATGCAACTAATACATTCATACAACATAAAATAAAACTAGATCTAATACGAGCAATGACAAATTCATACAATATTTGTATGAAGCATTACAATAGAAAGTAGATTATTATAGATGCATAATAAGGCATAGATCTACACTAGTGAACTCTTGAAAAGTAGAAGATGCCATAATCAAAAGATGAAAGGTCAATTATTTAGGTAGATTAATCATATGAGAATGATTAATTAAAGAGGGAAAACGAAGGGGTTGGTGACATATGATTTGGAGGGATACGGGTTGGAGGTATGGGACGGGTTAGAAGAAAGTAAATGAAGTTGATTTCATTTATCAAGGAGTGGAATTGGTGTCAGAAAACTGCAACAATAACAAAAAACTGTGAGTGAAATTCAACTTAAGCCATGAGAAAAGAGATGAATTTTGTTGTGGTGGTGTGAAAGTTGGTGCATGAATGTAGGCATTGGATGGATTTGTGTGTGAATCAAGAATGGTGGAGATGTTGTGGATTTGGTTAATCATTTGATATCTTAAGGGATCGTATGATGGTCGTGAAGGAGGTTGTTGATAGACTCTTTGAGGAAGAGGAGGTGAGTCATTTTGGGAAGGAGGTGATGATTTTAGAGTGGATGTTTTGCGTTTCCATACTTGTCTAACTGACATTCTTGATTTTTTAGAGAAGTTGGATTGGTGGTTTGAGCAAGACATTGATAAAAAAGAAGAGAGATTTAAGGGAGATGAATATGGTGGTGAAGTATAGAAGTTGGGTGATTAAATAATAAGGAAGATTGGATAAATTGGCAAAGCATGGTTTAGGAAGAAGAGGGTGCCAAATATGGTTTAGCCAATCTGGGAAATGCCAGCTTAAGGCTATAGATAGAGAGGTCAATGATACAGAAAAAGAGGCAAATTCAAGAATTTGTTCCCTCCTGTAGGTGGTCCCATAATGTCTGGCGGTCCCAAATATGTTTGGGGGCCGCCTGATATTTATAGGGGGCGTTTTCTGGAAAAGGTAAAATTTTCCAGGTTTTATTTTTCTTAAGTCCAGTGATTTTTGGCATCCACTCAATTCAAAAATTAAGTAATCTAAACAAGGATATATGATTCTAACACATAAATCATTTGGCAAATAGGAGAATTATACGCATATAATAATCATATAATTTGCTAGTCATGCAAATCATTAGTAAGATGATAAAATTTGAAAAGATCATCTTAGTAATTTGAAAGATGTCCTAATAGAAGGATTAAAGAAGTTATAACATTCTTAATAAATATAGATATAAGTAAATGTCTTCAAAAACATGATAAACATGTTTACTTGTATTTCCCCTTCATCATGTTTTTGATAGCTTGTCCAATTGACCTTAACCCTTCCCGGTGAGCTTCTCTTTGTTGAGTTTGGACATTTATGGTTTCAGAGAGATAGGTGTTTAAGTTGTGACTTTCATGAGGAGGGTTTTGAATGACTCTAGGGATAACATTAGATGAAGAAGAGACATTTTGGGAAGGTGAAGAGGACGAGTTAGAATGAAATGATTCATCATCATTTTCACAACTGTGGGCGTTTTAGTGGAATGAGTTGAATAAGGAATGATTTTTTTAGTGTGGAAAGAGGACTAGCAATTTGACTCACGAGTCGTTTGTTTCTTGCCTCGAACCGCTTCACAGTCTTTTCGCTCATAATGAGGAGCAGCGATGCATGACTCGAACATGTGCGAGGTAATGACTATGCTAGCTAGGAAGATTGACACAATATGCTTGAAAACAATTTAGTCAAAACCAATTCCAAAAGGTAAAAGTTCCTTTGGTTTGTTTCGAGTCTTTTCCATTCTTTTGAGAATGAAAAATGCTAGATTGTAAGGAAAGAGTCTCAATTGTAACACCCCCGATGTTTTACATATATCCAGCAAGAAGCTAATCTGAGGTTATTTACTTCAAGGTACAACATCATAATCATAGAAAACGATCAAAAAGAGTCATGTTTTTAAAATAATATCAATCATTATTTCTTAGATTTTTTAACAAACAGAGAGGTTTCCCAAAATCTATACAATAAAGTTTGAATGATAACGGTTTTTTCCATCTTCATGTCCTCGCCACTCTGTGCCATTAGTTACCTGAGATAAAACATGCTAAAAAGTCAACACAAAGGTTGAGTGAAATCCATAGGTTTAAGTTTAATAATTTGAACCAATTGGCTATAATGGGCAATACGACGTTGAAATACACCCGTTATTGAAAAAAACAATTTATTATTGCCAATAGCTTCATGAATCCGAACCTTAGGGAATGGTGATACTTTGATACCCCTGCGGGTACCTTTGCCAAAATGACCCGTGTGATTTCTAAAGATGTGCAATTAGTTGCACGTAACTGGGTACACCAACGGGGGAGTCCTCCCAAATAGATCTATTCCAACAACATTCGCGCTTACTAAGGAGAGAATTAACGGTTCATGATTATGGGACTAAAGGCAAAGCAGTTACTTAGGCAATAGTAAATTGAAATAGCATACATAAAATAATATGCAATCATGATTATAGCATGTATCCTCCTCGCGGGTTTATAAAACATTTGAAATATTGAAATGCGAGGCTATGAACTCACCTGAACAGTTATAGGGAAATTGATAGCAATGTATATGAAATGAATAGTAACGGCTTCGTCACAGGCAACCTGTGAATATATGTTAAGTCTTAGTTTGATTGAATATGTAATTTTTGAATATTGATGTTGATTTTGATATAAAGATTATCATAACACCGTTCGGGCCATCATAATTCAGAAGTCATTCAGTAAACGTTTGAGGAGCTAGGGCACTTTAAATCATAAACCCAACAACTCAGTCAGAACGTAATACCAAGATGAAACTCCTTAATATGAAGCTCCCTAGTATTGTGTATAATATGAATCTGGGACATGATTTTTGAAAGCACATCGATGATGAATGATATAAATAGTTATAACATAAGCATTTATAATCAATTTTATTCAATTACTTGTAAACGTTAAGCACGTCCGCGTTAATTAAAGGTATGTCCTTGTAGATTTTTGAATGTGTTTTGTTATATTTTATTCAAAATGTTACATTTAAGACCCTTTAGTTTGAAAAGTGCAAATAAACCCCTTGAGGTTTGCACTTTTACCGACTTTGGTCCCTCAAGTTTAAAAATATACCAAGTAAACTTTGTACTTTATAAAAGTGACAAATAGACCCTTTAGTATAACTTTGATAAAATGACACTTTTAGTCCCTGTTTAGTTATAAAGTTTCTGAAAAGTATTACATAATACCCTTGCATGATAATTTTTACAAAAATGTCCAAATTGCCATGCAAGAATAGTTTAACATTTTAATAGACATTTATAAGTTATAAAACTAAAAATGGACATTTAACAAAAACGCAAGTTTAAATCACGATTCGTTAAGCTAGTGAAGCAAAACGGGTCATATTAGGTTATTAAAATGAAAACTCGCTGGTTTTAAGCTCAAAATTCTTTCCATGACTTATCAAAGCACTTATTTTAAATGTAATTTAAGCTTATTGGGGTATATATTATAGACAATATTTTTACAAGCTTAGCTTATGATTAAGCAAAAACATGGAGAAAATTAGGGTTTTGGGTGTATATAACGGTTTTGGATCAAAAAGGTATAAACACATAGGTTTAGAGTTCAAAGCTTAATAATTATGATTTTAAGCATGATCATATGAACATATATGTGTATGAATACAGAATAAGCCTATTTTTTTTTTAGAGAACCTGGTCTTGAGCTTATCGCTTAGAAATGGGTCGGAATCGAGACTTTTAGCTTCGTACGCCAAGAATAACGACTCCGGGCTATACTTTTCTGGTTTATTTTGCATCACCCCACTGTTCTGAGACTTCTTAGGATCTCTTAGGATCTTCTTAGAGCAAAGGATTGCTGCTATGATGGGTTATAGAGGAGGAAGTGGGGGATGATTTGAAATGGAGGCATAACACCCCTATTTATAGTAATTTGGAACTTGGTGACTAAGGATGCTAAGAGACCAGGTGAGGACATGTGTGGGAGCTATAGGGTGATGTGGAGAGGCTATGGGATGAGTAAGGAAGGCTATGGTGCAAGGTGGAGGTGGTTCTAGACGTTTTAGGGGTGTTTGATTTGATTTATACATGGCTGTTTTTGGACAGCCAACATCAATCTTGGTAAAATGGTTGCCATTTGCAAACCGTAACTTCGTTGAAGCTTAAACCAGTGAGCATTGTTATATATTTGAGTCCTATACAACATTTAGTTTTACATATTTAGGGGTTACTATATAAAAGTTTAGAGATAATAGCCATTTACTACAGGTGTGCAAAATCTGTGCACCTTTGCCATTTCGGCTATAACTGATTCATCCGACGTCGAATCGGGTTGATTCCACCGAAAATGAATCACAGCAAGGACATAATGGGATAAAACTAGTGTTTTCACTAAATACCCAAAACTATTGATTTTGCCCAGATCCTATGTTTTATAGACTGATCCGATTCTAAACTAGGGCCTAGTTTTTATGTTTTAGGGTTAGAACTAGATTAGGGTTTTGTTTTAGGGTTTCTAGGATTTAATTCATGTATAATGATGTTATAATGATTATGACATTGTCTCCAAGGTTCAAGAATTTCTCTTTTGTGTTTTCGTGAGTAGTCACGAGGAGATGTGTTAGAAGATGACATTGAGACTTTGAAGAGATGTTTATAAGAGAAGTGGTGATAAGGATGATGTTTATATAGAAGAGTTTTAGAAAAGGCATGGTTTTGGTGTAAGAAAGTTCTAAGGAATGTTTAGTTTAGAAGGGAAAGGGAAGCTAGACCTAGAAAGAATAGGGTCAAAGATGCAGACAAGAAATGGATAGGAATATTTTGTGTTACTCTTGATGGCGGTCCCTTATTGTTATGGCGGTCCTGAATATATAAGGGGGCCGCCTGACCTTTAAGGGGGCCGTTTTCTGGGGTTTCGAAAATTTTCAAAAGTTTAATCCTTTTTCAGAGTGGTCAATGAGGATGATTTTTAGCATTTCCATCACTTCAAGTATCACATAATATAATTAAGGAAGTAAATAAATCATGTAATATGGCCAAGATAAAGCATATAGATGACTAAAATGTCTACTAAGAGTCACATAGTAAGCATGTAATTATAATGTAGACATATTATACACGTACTTGAGTATCCAAGACAGAGAATAAGATAATATTACATCGTACTTATTTCTAGCAATAATTCTAGAAAAAGATTTCAATCATCATTTTAATCAACACTTGACGCTTCTTCAGAAGATATGTAGATAATTGATTCAAGATGGGAAGGATGAACCCAAGGTTTCATGGATCCCTAATATGTTTTGTATTTTGGATTACGAAAATGAGGATTGGTTTTGATAATGTGTTCATATAGACGACTTAGAATTATTCCATATGGTATTGGGGTATTTGGTTGATATTTGATATTTTCGATTCTTTGAATTAGAAAGTATGCAAAGTTGAATGGAGTGCTAGTTAAGATGCAATACATCATGTGACATGATGATGCAGTTCTTCTTTGAGAATTTTGTTTGGAAAGATGGTTTGTCTGGATATTGTTAAGGATTGAATTATTTCTTTTAGAGTTGGGACATTGGTTTCAAAGGTTATGAAAGAGTTTTGATTCATTCTCAAAGAGTCAAGAGACGATTCTTTGGAGTAAGAACATTGACCATGAAATAGAATGGAGATAATTGACACAAATGATTCAAATGAGTGTCTAAAGACTCCTTTTAATGCTGAAAATTTGACAAAAGTGTTTTGATTATTTTCATAGATTATTTCCATGGATGAGATAAATTCAAGTAGAAATCTAGGACAAATGGCTTCATGTAGGTTATATATTTTAGTGAGTTTGATGGCTTTAAACATTGTTTTAATGTTGTCATATTTAGTTGATTCGGGTTTAACAAGACAACCTTCGTGAATAGCTCTACATTCTAAATTTTGAATGATAGGTTTCAAGTAGTTAGGTATGTAGGAATCATTTGAAATCTTTGGGATGTATAATTTTGTGTAACGTAGTTCATCTTCGAACTCTATTTTACCTAAGAATTATAGTCGTATTTTATAGTAAAACCGAAACTTAAGAAAGATTTCTAGTGAGTACATGTATTGATGTTTTGAGTTCGTGCCTAGTGTGTGCCTATATGCAACAAATGTGGAGTAACGATTAACTCGACCTAAATATAAAATCCTAAGAGTTAACCCAAACGCTCCTTAATTTGATTTTGCTCAACCAAACAAGTCAAAAAATGCATATGAATTATGCATCTCGAAATTTGTTCATGAGATCATTATGCATGTGTTTGAAAACGTTTTTGGTTTGTATTAACAATGCATAACAACAATTTTATTATGTTCCTAACGTGAGTGATTTGAAAATAAAATTGGGGTTTTGGTTCGAAATCAATTTTTCTACAAACTTACTAATGTGTGCAAATCCTATGTCTACGGGAAGCATATTAGTTGTACATTGTATTCTAGTAGTTCTAATTGAACAAAATTGAAAGAAAAATCAAAAATCCCCAATTTCAATTTTTTTTGTGTTCATAATGAACCCTAGACTCAAATTGAAAGAAAATAAGTGAAATGACTTACGATTGATGATCTTTGAGATGTTAGGAATGATTATTGGTGTTGATTTGATCTTTAATTAAGGTTTTTATGGTTGAATTTGAGTTTTGGTGTGTTTTGGGTCGTGTTCATCGCACCAGCAGGTAAGGGGGTGTTTTTTTTGTGTTTTGAGAATTTTTTTTGACTAAGTGTTCATATTTGGGTCATGCTGATGGCGGTCCCATATTTACCCGGTGGTCCCAAATATATTGGGGGGCCGCCCTCAGGCAATGATTTTGACAAAAATTTTGTAAAGAGGAGTGACGTTTTAATTTGCATTTCGCCAATTAAACATGCTTAAAGTACTTCGGATGAAGCATTTAAGTTGTCACGACACGGAATAGAACACGAACTAGAAT
>BQNB010170321.1:0-11009 GCA_026074375.1 Tanacetum coccineum | reverse complement strand
AATTTATTATGAATTAAAAACTAATTTAATCTAATTAAATCCTAAAAAATAGCAAATTAAGTACTAAAAATTTAGAAAAAATATTTTTAAACTTAGAAAAGTCTAAAATAACATAAAAACTCAGAAACCTATTTTTAACTATTTTTAAAATTAAAATTCTATTTTTAAACTTAAATTTAAAAGCTAAAAAATTAAAATTAAAATCTAAAAGGTGTGAAAATAATTTTTCTTCATGTAAACCTAAAGCTATTTTTTATAAAACTAAAAACTATTTTTTTGTAATTTTCTGAAACTTTTTTCAATTTTTTATTGATTTTTCAATTTTTAAATCAGGAAAAATACTACTAGCAACAAGGAATACGAGAAAAATAAAACTAATCAAGCAGCTAAACAAATAAGCTCTAAAATAAGTTGTATAAGCTACGACTTATTAAATGAAAAGAAAATGAATAAGGGTACTAGTATTAAATTTGGGGAAAGGTTACTGGATGTGTAGATACATGTAATCTTATGATCAAACCAAGAACAAGAGTGAGATGTGGGTTGTGATGTTAGATAGAAAGAATGGATGGAATGGATGATGTTTATTAGATGGAATGTAACAAATGGAACAACCAACCCCTCTCCAAGGCTAGGAGAGGGTTTATATACTTCTTATAGGCCGGCCCATGGGCTATGATGGGCTTCCCATGGGTCTTGGGCCGGACTAGATTACTAATCTAATCATTACATAAACTACGAGCTAAGACTATTACAACTTGGAAGTGACCGACACTTTTTGTGTTTCCAACAAGGAGGATGCGATAACCCTTATACAGCGAATCCAAAAGTTCTCCGTGACTCGAGATATTGGGGCGCGAGCTGCGGGATATCTAACTCTAAGTTTAAAATAGCAAACTCGGAACTTACCTAGAAACTCAAAAATAAGATAAGACTAAAAGTCTTAATAGCTATGAAATAAGCTGCGCTTTTTGGAAAAACTTAATCAACCACTATTATACTACTAATCTAAAGCTTAAAATCTAATTCTATAAGATAGAAATCTAAGTATAAAAGCTAGACATTAGTTACTACTATTTTTGGTCTTTTTGAGTTTTTAATGAACTTTAAATGCTAAATGGACTAAGTAATTAAGCTAAAAACTGAAAATCAAGGCCTAAACTCTATTAAGCTATATCTATATCTAAAAGAATTAAATTTTAAAACCTAAAATCTAAATTTTCTAGCTAAGTGAAACCTATAAATGACAGCAGTGGTAACTTAGTGTTACTACTGCTGATGCAAATAGCAAAGGGCAAGCACAAAGGCAAGATACCTTAAGAGGTGATCCTGCACTTAGTCACTCTATTTGAGTGACTTTAAATTCTAATCAAGCAAGAACCAAGCCTTAGATGGCTTGGTTTAAATTTTCACAAGTGAATCACAAGGAAAAATCCCCTGGTGTTGAGCAGATTCAATAAGCCACAAATTCATTATAAGCTCAAACTAACTTATCAATTTATTTAAAAACTATCAAAATGCTAACCTAACTAACCAATAAGAATATCAAAGTAACTTTGACCTTTAAAGTCAAAACTCACTATAAAAACACCCTTGTAACTTTTTGACAAGAATTTGATTTAGCTTATGAATTTGAATACTATCTTAACTAAACCTTGTTACCAGATATCAAAAAGCTAATAACACACCAAATAAACACAATTCCAACAATCACATTAACTAAAAATCACGATCTACCAACTAAATACAAATAATATTTTGGTTTTTTATGAAAATTTTTAGACAGAAATTGAAAATCTAAAGATCAAATATCTAAGCTAAAATGAGAATAAAAAGCACAGTTTTTTTAGATGATAAAAGAACAAATAAGAAACAACTAAGCAATAAGAACAACTAATAAGCAAGTGAGCAAATATTAAGCTAGTACTCAAAAGGAACAAAGAATTTAAATAAGAAACTTACACAAGCATCACTAAACAAAGGCTAAAGACTTAAAGAGCAGCTACAAGCTCTAGCTTATCCAAATGGATAAGCTAGTATAAGTCCATGGGATTCCTTCCATTTTTGAATCCCCTTCCATAAGTCCACAATCCATAAGCTAAAGTAATTAGGCTATTTTTAAGTTTAAGTAGATATTAGACTGAATTAAGCTCTATTATAAGCTTATAGACTTATAAGAGTTATTGAGCTTATTAGAACAGTAGCTTAATATTTAAGAGGAAGTGAGAGCTTATTAATGAAAAACAAAAGTGCTTATGACAGTTTATTTAAGAGTAAACTAGATTTCATTAAAATAAAACTTGATTACATGATTAAAAAGAAATTACAACTGAATTTAAAAAGGAAATTGCAATAAGCTAAATTTAAGCTAAATTCTACTAAGCTACTCCTAGATAGATCTGTGTGTGTGATAGGTGAGGGTATTTATAGTACTCCAGGGAAGCTTTTAGGCTGTGCCTTGCTGCACACGCTCCTTTGAATCCCCACCATTCAATCATTGGATCATTAGACTCAACCGTTAGATCAAATTATACTCACACGGATTGCCAAGCTGTCATTCTTTTGATGTGACAGCTTGTGCTAGTTGTGTGAGTGATAATAGAGTAAAAACCCGTCACTCCCTGTGCTTTCTTCATAGCCACGTGGCACCCTTGCTTTAGTTAGCCAATAGGAGTGCTTGATTTGACATAATTAACCCTGCCATTTTGCTGTTGATCACTTGAATTGTCGTCCTTGACCCTCAATTAAGAAAAGCCCTATGATTTACCCTGGGTAAGTAGGGAGAACGATGAATGAATAGTGCCCATGGTTTGGCGCTCTTTTATAACTGAAACGGGGTAAAAATCGTTTTAAACTTTGGAGTATTAGCAAATATGGTCCTTGTCTTTTGTTTATCTCATTTGTAGTATTAAAAGGACTTTTGTAAATGGCATGAATGGCCCTTGTGGTTTTATAAAAGGGGTATTGGGCTAGGGTTTGGGCTTTTGTTGTGGGCTTGGACTTGGTTTTTGGTTTAAAGGTTTCCGGGTATGGTTTTTTAGGGTTTAAGGGCCCAATAAGAGTTAGGGACTATTTGTGTAACTTTTGGAAAGTTAAGGGATTGATTGGGAACATTTGGGATTTTGTCATTTTGTGGTTGACTTCTGTTGACCCAGGGTTGACTGAAGGTTGACCAAGGGTTGACTTTTCTTGGCTTTGGCTTTGCTTCTTTGGCTTCTCTTGTGCTCTTCCGTTTCTCGTGTCCGTGCTTGTCCGTTTTTGGTAGTTTTCTTATGATTTTTGATATATCCGTACCTGCATACACAAAACACAAAAACAAGTATATTTTTGCCATTTTTAGTCTGTTTTGGGTCATTTAGGGTCATTTTTGGTGTTAACGGATATGTGTATTTTACACTTATCAAAAGTTCCCGGCAAACTAAAACGATTGCGAGTCCTCGAGCAAATATCACATGCCTTATAGCACAAATACCTCGAAAACATTCCCCAAACTAAACATTAGAAAATGTAGCAAAGATATTTTGTGAGGAACTAAGATATTCACAAGTAAAAAACACACGATTACCCCTATTTACAAAGGATTATTTATTATTTTTTTAAGATTTTTCATGATAGACCTATCTAAACTAACAACTTAATCTTGTGTTGACATAAAGTAAAGTTTTTTTTCAAAACCTCATTGTAACAATTAAGGATCAGTATAACAAAAATCCCTTGAAAAGTGACTTAAAAATAAATACGTCCATTCCCGATTTTACACTTTTCTCATGCCAAGCTTAAAAATAAGATCACCTGATATTTTTAAGTACGAGCTAATATGCTAAGACTACTTATATAACAACTTGTGAATTTCTCTTCCCGACATAAATCATATATTTAAGTGTGTGTGTTCAAATTAATTTAAACCATTAAATCCACATATTTAGATAGTTGAAATCCGACCAAGCTTTACACATGGGCCTTTTGGGCTAATATGTTAATCACTTAGTAAGATCACAACTCAAAGCAAACAAAAACCTCCTTAGCTAAGACATCGTTGGTTCACTTATCCCATGAATGACTTTCTTCTCTAGCATCCCACCGTCATCGGGTAAGTGCTAAGGCTTTTGAAACACCTCCCCCGAGAAATAAATAATCGAGACGCATGAACTTCCGATGAAAAAGCCTTGTAGACTTTTGCAAACCTTAGTTCAAAAGAATACCTTGGTTTTAGAAAAGGAAACTTTTACTATTTATTTTCTAACTTGCAACATTATTATTATTATTTACATTATTAGGCTAGGAATCGGTATCACTTTTCTTTCGACGACACATCGGCCACGCCTCCGACAAGAGCTCGTGTACTTATTATGATACCAACCCTAAATATACATCCTCCATCCTTTCTTTCGATGTCACATCGGGAGCGAACCGACAAATGCCCATGTACTTTATTGCGATGGAGTTTGTATATTAATTATTAACACTAAGGATTTATAACTTGCATCCTTTTTATTTACCAACTACATATTTTTTTTATTAATATTAATTCAACACATTATTTTTGCAAATAGAAAAATTTCATTTTAGAAAACCAAAGTATAAACTTGAACTAAAATTCTTATTTACAAATGATTAGCTATTATCATCGATAAGCGTTTTTCCTCAAGAAGTATGTTGAGTTAGAACCATTTTAAGAGTAAAACTCTAATTTGTAAAAATTAAAGAGAACACGTATAATTAATCATTTTAAGAACTTCGGGGAAGAAAAACCACAAGTTATTCTTATAAGCTTTTAAGTTTTCCAAATAAACTTTGTTTAGCATCCTAACTCGTAATCAACACTATCATCTCTTATTCTTTGCAATTTAAAATCTCTGTAGGAACCCGTTAACACTTCATAACATACAATCGATCACGAAATCTCGGAACTAAAAAGAGAAAGAAGAGTTTTTCTGAGAGAAAGAAAGAAGAGAGAGAATGAGAGAGAAAGTGAAAAGATATATTTTAAGATATTTTGAACAACTTACTCTTTTCTCTAAATAGAAAAGAGTTTAATATACCCGACGCATTAAAAGGTATGCGCGAGAGTATTTTATACTAGGACCCGGGCTCGGGTATTGCTTGGGATTAAACCCGAAACATGATACAATATTAAGACGTCAATATCGAGCCCGATTCTCGATAATATCCAATTAACAACATTAACTAATAAAGACCGAAAGCTCCCATCGTAGAGTGACCGAACTTGCTTGTTCGAATCTATAAATTGATGCTAAAAAATCCTCCCCGAAGAGGTCTTGAACACAGGAACAGCTTCCTTATTTACTCAATAAATTGAGGCCTAAACAATCTCCCCGTGAAGTGAGTCCATTGATGACACTCCTTCATGAGATCAGTGAGATTGCTTGTTGACTTTTAAGCTCGAGGTTTCTTTGGTCTTTGTCTTCGTTGTTTGTTGTAAGCTTGTTCCTTCATGCTTTGTGATCTTGACTTTGAGCCTTTGTCATTGTCTTTATCGTCTATGCCATCTTGCGATCTTATGACTTTGACCAACATGCTCATACTTTTTGGCATATCATGAAAGCTTATTTTATAGTTTTTGCGGAAGTCTTTGTCTTTAAATCTTGAGCTTTCTAGATAGTATGTCTTCGTAGATTGAGCATTTGAATGGGATTGAGGTTGCCGTTACCACCGTTTGACCTGCAGGTTTACATTAGTGATAAACGAGAAAATTGATTTGAAAATCAATCGACGTGTCACTCGTTAAAGAGTTTTTGTAACACATCGAGAGTGTCATGTTTTTATCAAAATTCATCAACCGTCAATTCATTTATGGACCTAAAAAAAAATCGATATCCAGTTGTCACAATTTGATTCATATAGAATCTTGCAATTTCGACCTACCAAGTGAAGCTTGTTTGATGCTGGCTCAAGCCGGATTTCCATCTCATTGTGAAAACATTTGTTCACTCGGATGTTCTGCAAATTCATAATGATATTGCGTAGGACTTCTTGTATAACAGCTTGAGAACTTGATGATTTTCAACATGTGTTTGAAATGGAATGTGTCCTAACGATATTTTTATTGATCTCTTGGCTCTAGACTCGATTAGTGCATTTTGGTTTTAGTACTCGGAGGCTGGAGCATATTGCCACCTATTCAATATCAACAATCTCGGAGTGAGATGTCAATAGATAACGTGTGTATCTCTTTGACAAATGAGAACAAGTTTCGTTGAGAAAAAACCGAATGCTAGAAGGGTGTGCATTGCATCACTGGGTCCCCTTATGTCGTCTTTAATGTCAGCAATCAACTTGTTATTCTGACAGCATATGTATTGACCGTTTCTGCCTTAATTTGTTGGAGGGCTTCTTTTCTTTAGACCCTCTATCATACATTTTCTTTTTCATTCTTCAACCCTTCAATGCTTACCAAGACCGTCCATTACTAACACCTGTGTTGTGAATTGTTTCCAGAGTTAACTCGAATCTTAGTTTGGCAATATACCCATATACAAACATCCCAATCAAACTAAAGACAGTTATTTCTAACTTGGCTTATCCTTGGGTAGATCCTCGGTTCTGTTGGATCAATAGATTGATTTCCTAACCTAACCACTAATGACTTCAGATGCGCCGTGAAATTAGATGTTGTTGGATAAGATCGAACCAAAAAACCTGCTTCTTCAGCACATTGAGTCGAATATATCATATATTTAATTACATTTTCTCCCCGTATTTAATAATAAACACTTAGTTTTGAATCCAAGTGATAAAATATGTCTTGAAAAACAGTGGAGAAAAAATATGGTCAGCATGAATGGTTTGGACATTTTTTATAAGTTTTTGAATACATAATCAGAATTGTCGTTGATGATGTATCCAAGGAGAACATTAAAACTTTGTTTTTCAAAAAGACTCCCCCTCAAAAATAGACCAATTGAGAAATTGTTGTCTTTTGAAAACATTTGGTTGATTGTTGAACACATAATTCTAGAAGATTATTTAAATTGTCATCAAGAAAATCTTGAAAATTGTGTCAACTATTTGAAAAACCAACAAAAATTTATGTTAGGAGGACTTCTCTTATAACGAAAAGGGATAAGCGCACTGAAACGTACACTATCCTTTTTCTTGAGCTAAAAACATTGAATGTCCTGTACGCACGATCTCAGACCGAGAAACGGGTTAAATTACACCGTTGGATGATAATTTATAAAACCTCCTTTATATTTGAATTTCGGAGTTTAGTGGTACTGACATTTGCACCTAAGTCCCCCACAACTAGAAAATAAGAAATAGACATGTTTTTATAGAAAGTATTCTGCAACTCTCTCACGCACTTCATTTAACACCCCGTTTTCCCAATGATAATCAACCTTTTCTAAGCACGTAAATTTATCGATTCCAAGAGACAGTCGAGAAAGAATCTTTTAGAAATTTTCAATTATTTAAGATTTAGTATTTTATAAATTTTACCAGTACTCCTCCGCATTGCTATGTGATGGTGAATAGTACTTCAACTCTTGTCTAGATGTATCTGTCTTGATAGCTTAAGGAACAACTTTTGGAACCATCTTTTAACTTGACTGTTCCATGTTGTGGTCTTGAATACAGAGTCCTGAACGGTTACGATCAGAAGGTCATTTGATGAAGAAATGAGGCCTGAACTGATGTGAACTGACGTCATTGCCATGAAGACCGAGAGCTTTGATCTGTTTACGATCAAACGTCCAATTTGAACATTGACTGAACGGGGCCGTAGTGTAATTTTTCAGCAGACACCATTTGATGATCATCAGATTAAAATTCCTTGAAGCCCTGTTTTCTGAGATATTTGTCTTTTTCGCAACCAAACTCTGAGTCCTTCCTTTATAAGATTGAACGATGTACCTGTACTTAAGAGAGTACCTGCACTGACATCAAGAGATTGTTCGCTTTCACATTGGTTAGTGAAACCCTTTTAAAACCATTTTGGGTTCACTGTCAACGCTTATTTGTGCTAAAGGCGAATATTTTCAGTAGGAACCCATCTAAGACCAATTGTCTTGAAAATTCTACCCGTCGGTTTCCACCTAAGACAAGATCTAGGAGTCATTGTTTTCTTATGCACAACGGAAGTTGTTTTTTTGAAATTGAAAACGCTATGTCTTGGATCTGTCTTCTGCGATTTCTTTGCAAACCTTATTTGCTCTACGGGTTTGTTTCTTGTTGTTGTCTTATTGGATGGAACCTTAGCACGCGAGTTGACTTCTTTCAGGAATTTTATTACACAAGCATCATGATTGGCATTAAAGACACATTTCTGACATGTCGAGCAAACAAAATGTTTGGAGTCAGAAAAATTTCTAGGGATCCTAGAGTGTTCATGTGTCTTTTTCTTAGCTTCCTCTAGGTAGTGATTATGAACAATGTCGTTTGAGCTATACCTAGATGAGCTTGGTGCAAAAAAAACATTCCATGTGATGAGGTTTTGCAGGGGCAGATTCTCTTCCTTTTAGGCAAATATGTGTAGATACTGGTTTTGACAAGTCGTTAGTTCACATCAACATAGGGAGGCAAACCGAGGTTTTGAAATTCTAGTCCATTCAGACTTAAACGCAGTCGGTTTTCTAACAACGATTGGTTTTTGAGGTGTTTGTCCAACCGTGTTTCCCAAGATTTGATGGCTTTTGCCAAACTTAGTATTCACACTATTTCCTGTTAGTTTCCTTAACTCATTTTTTAATGCTGCAATTGCAAACCCCTTTTTCTGAATCTGAGCTAGTACATCAACATTTTCATTAGACTTTTTGTTCAGTTGTGCCATTAAAGAGTCATTCTGGTCTTTGGTCTGAACTCGTGTCCTTTTGATAGAAACCAAAAAAGATCTTTGTAAGTCTGATTTTCAATGCTTCTATTTACTTTAATGTAACTGCTCATTCTCTGCGAGTAATTTAGCCACACTATGTTCCAATTCGATGTTTATTGTTTCAATTACATCGATGTCATGTTTAACCTTGGCTTCATTACTTTTTACTTTTGAAAATTGACCATGTTGCCCTTCTTTTAAAGCTTGATTTTGATATTTAAGTTCAAGATTAACACAATGTGCTTCCATTCTTAAAAAATCTTTTTGAAATTGGGCAACGGTCTTTTTGAGACGAATATTTTCAGATTCAAGAGATTGATTTAAATTACCATAGTTCTGGTTATCAGTTAAATGTATCCGGCAAAGGACATGTATCAGACATTGTTCAATCATTTCTGGTCAACCTCTCCTCATTTTTGAGTTCGGGTTGCCTCATTAATTCATTGTCCTGTATCAAGACATTGATTTCAAGCATTCGTTTGTACCTCAGACCCCGCCAGTTGCTCTTCATCATCTATGGTCTGATATCGCATCATCAAACATGTCATCATTCCTGATCATGGCTGCTTGTATCCTGCTCTGTGATCTGTCCCATTGCTTATCAATGAGATACTAAACTAGCAACCAATGCTTTACTCGATAATCAACCTTTTCCTCTTCATCTGCATCATTCTTTCATTCACCCTGCAGTCCTACTCTATTTTATGCAGCGCTCTTTCTCGAATCGACTTTTTAACAAAATCCATTATTGGATCAGTGTATTACGAAATTCTGGAATATCGAGTCGAGTGTATTCTAGAAAGTAGTTGCGTGTCATTACAATATATTCATCATTCAAATAAATCTTTGACTTGATGAACATATGAAACTGTGTCTCGAGTACTTTAAAAGAAGCCATGGATCCAATCTCTTGAAATTCGTTGTTATCAAGTTGCTTTTGAAGTTGATCCATGTTTAGGAACATCGTGCCTGTAAAAGTATACAAAATCTTGACCAAGAGTGTTGCAAACGCGCGTTGAATCCATTCTCGGTTCGACTTCCTTTTAAGTCGTTGTTTGAAAGACGCTTGAGGTGTGAATGAAGTCGTTGAAAAGATACCATGCAACTTACCTTGATTTGACTTGAATTAGTTGCACTTGAGTTGTATTCTTCTGATTCCTGACACGAAGATAAGTAGTCTTTCTTTTCCATTTAATCGTGAATAATGAAGTGTAAAAGAGTTTGTTGGATCTTTAGTGGATACGTCATGTGATTGATAGTGGAGGTTTTGAATACAAATAGACTTTTTTTTTCATGGATTTTACAATTCCTATGATTAAGAACCGATAAAAATATAACGGGATTTTACAAATCAATAGAAAAACTGAGAAGTATTTTGAGTACGAAATCAGCTTCCAATGATTTATTATATAAAAACTGTATAAAAACAGATAATTGTCTGGCTAGGGTTATAGCAGATTGTTTAAATAGGCTCACCAAACTGAAACGGGCCTAAAAATACAGATGGGCCGTAAGCTAGAACAAAAACAAGTCAAACACAAATTCCAAAAAAATGAAAAATGTCAATAACTCATAGTAAACGAGGGTTTTGGGCCTCGAAAAATCCGTATCCAGCCAAAGGTGGTTACAACTGCATCCGTCTCGTTTTTCTCTTCGATTTGAGAGGTCACGAGCCTGAAACGGACATACGGATCAAAAGTTATGGCTGTTTTACTGAAACCCTTTTCTTCACACAAGATTTCTAGACAAAACGCAGTGCTATCTTTAACAAAATGCAGTGACACCAAAACACAGTGCTATCTTTAACCAAAACGCAGTGACTTTTGAATCAAAACGCAGTGACCATTTAATCAAAACGCAGCTTGAGATTTGGTCAAAACGCAACAAAATAAAAAATTGGGCAGTGTATTCCTTAGTCAAAACGCAATATATGTCTTCAAAACGCAACCTGCAATCAAAACGCAATCAATGATCAAAACGCAACCAATGATCAAAACGCAACCAATGATCAAAACGCAGCCAAGATCAAAACGCAACCAATGATCAAAACGCAATGAGATGTCAAATCGTACTTTTCCTTAAAATCGGGATCTTGTTTTTTTTCTTCACCAAAACGCAACCAAGAACATAATACGAAAAAAATCAAGATCAACCATTTAAGCACGATTTCAACCCA
>BQNB010170319.1:0-13688 GCA_026074375.1 Tanacetum coccineum | reverse complement strand
CTTTTTTACAAATGTCTGCAGCACGATCTGAACTGCTAACAGAAGGTTTATATCTTCTACACTGGATTAGATATCTCTACCCGCAGAATGCTCGACTCTCGAGGTTTCATTACTCTAATGACACCAACTCAAGCCCTTATATCATTACAAGTCATGGCAGATCATTCACATAATTGGTATGATGAAACAACCATTAGAAAAAAATCAACGATAGCCCGGATAACGTTGATGCCATTTAAGAAAGCGTCAATGAGGCACATCTAACCAAGGAGTGTCCTCTTAAAAAAGAGGACAATGCAGTTGAACATGGTAAGTATATGAGATCCTTGGAGGAAACCATCATCAAAATCTGTGAAGAATCAATTAAAAATAGGCCGCAAAGGATGAATGGATTAAGAAATTCTCAAAAACACAGAATCAAACATAAGGGCACTTAAAACTGTGACAAAGAAACTAGAGGAAAAAGCTTATCAATTAACCCAAACTATCCTCACTAATACAGGAGAAAAATTCAAGGCGAGAACGACAATGGGTAAGGAAAACATGAAGGAGCCGGTTCCTAGTGACTTACCACCTACGCCGTTTATAGGACATTTAAAGAAACAATTAGGTAGCTGATATGTGAGAAATCACATATCCTTTCTATATCAAAAATGGCCTTAAAATGATCAAAATGTGCAAAAATATGCTTGTATTTGTGTATTTTGTTGTTTGTGAATGTGTAGGTACGGATAATGCAAAAATAACAAGAAAACGGTCAAAACTGGACAAACACGAACACAGGAACGGATAGAGTACACAAGAGCCAGGAGATTGCTATCAATGGTCAACACTTGGTCAACTATGGTCAAAATTATAAAGGGAAAGAAGAATCTTGATTGATATCCTTGACATGACAGCGTGTGATGCAACCTTTGACCCCTCAGACAGTTCACTTCACCACTGTCCCGTTGATGAATTATGTAGCACCGGTACTAATTCCTACTTTGGATAAAAACAATTGAATGAAATCGGGAAGGGAAGGCTGTTTCGATTATTACCAGGGTTGCCGAAAAGGTATATGGTAACCCTGTCAAAGATATAAAGGAGCTCTCAGATATAATAAAGACATCTAATTTTGAGACCTTTGTTCGGAAATTATTACACCAAGTAAGCCAATCATCACACGAAACTGGCAAGATAAAAAGGGAAATGAAATCTCATTGGTGGAATGGTTCTAATTTATCATATCCCTACCAAAATTTACACCATCATGGTGTTCATTGCTACTCTCTCTTGCACTTGATTGCAAGTGAGGGGAGGAACACCTTATGACTTGGCAAATAAGGATGGAGTCAAGCTCATGACTCAAACAAAAACAAGCGCTTCGTGGGAGGCACCACATGCCTATCTTTTTATGTTTCATCTCTGCATTTTAGTGTGTTTGTTTGTTCCTAACTTTGTTTTGCAGGTTCCAGCAGCTATGAGGCAGATTTCGAGACCGTCTTGACCTGTAATTGTGTGGTAATATTGCTGCTGTAGCAGCAGTTACGGCGTAACAACTATGGTTACGCCGTAATCATTTTAATTACGGCGTAAACCCTGTTATGGTTACGCCGTAACATATTGAACCAAAACTTTTTAATTATCACATGATTATGGCGTAACCCCAGGGCTTACGCCGTAACCTTCTTTTGAAAAACCTCAAAAATAAGTTTTAAACATTGTTAAACCTTGTATGAATTTTGTAGGTGTGTTCTCTGGAAACCCTCACGAGACTTCACTCGTCCACTTGAGTCATCTAGTGGTTTAAAAGGCTTGTTGCATATGCTAAATGCAATCGTGATTCCTACAAAAGTGAGTTAGGTTTGTATTTCTTGTATATTTCTTTTTGAGCGATTTTATGCTATTAGTTTGTTTTAGTGATCACAGAGGAAAATGAGCTTGCTTAAGATGGAGATTTTTTGGATTT
Source organism: Tanacetum coccineum (assembly GCA_026074375.1). Classification (NCBI taxonomy): domain Eukaryota; kingdom Viridiplantae; phylum Streptophyta; class Magnoliopsida; order Asterales; family Asteraceae; genus Tanacetum; species Tanacetum coccineum. The sequence goes on along the minus strand of BQNB010170319.1, from coordinate 11,737 downwards.
CTCCGCCGGCTTATGACATTTCATATGTTCTGCAAGCTCAAAGCTCAAGGGAGTTTCTGGTTCTAATTATTACTCTTTCCTATTTATTTCATTCTTAAATGTATATCGGGAAATTGTACGAATCAAGTGGGGGGTTTGGGAGTTTGGAATATCACTTGGACTATTCTTGCCTTTGATTTTTCTAGTTTTTCTTTGAAAAAAATGGTGCAATTTTTAAAAATTTTGAGATTTTTTGTCCTAATTTTAAATAGATTTATTCTTTCCAATAATTGCACATACTCTTTATTATTACTGGGTGAGGTTTATGCCTGATGTTCCACATTTTCATCACATAATACATTAAAATCCACCAAATTATTAAGTGTGCCGGTAGTATTGTATGTACTTTAAAACTTGGCATGTACATCTTTTGAGACCCTAGTGATTAGCTGGAATAGATGGTTCGGAGAAGAATTGCAACATTTAGGGAATTTCACCCAATAGCATTATGTATGTGTTTATTGGACTTCGTTACATTGATCTTGTGACCTCCCCCCCTTTGTTTAAAACCTTTTGTTCCACTCATCATTAGTGCATGATACTCTTAGATACCCTTGTAAGCCAATATATGTTTCAACCATTATTATATGTTGTGTTTACACCATTTTGCCTAGCCAACCCTGTGTTTATATTTTTTTTGTGTTAAAATTCTGGGCTCCTTAAGTTTCATGGTTCAGGAAAATGGTTCAAAGATTGGCACTTACTTGATTGATATATTATCATTGATCATGGAATGAAGACCCCATGGTATTATCACTTTCGATACTTTTTTATCTCATGTTGGGGGGATATGTGATATGGCATTAACAAGAGTATTGTAAAAAAGAAAGAAGAGAAAAGGTAGTGAAACTATAAGCCACTAGTGATATAACTACTAATGTTGGTTACATGTTATAAAACAACTAGTAAAAGGTGGTGCAACTATACGCCACCTAGTGATATGGGATTGTGCAAACTATAAGCCTTATGAAGTATAAAGGTGGTGCAACTATAAGCAACCTAGTGATGAATGGGTAGCATGCTCCGCATGTTCCTCATTATTAGTAAACCCTTATTGATGATCATGCTCAGATTTTCGCACCCGAAGCTAGGACTATGGCATGGTCAGTAGCCGGTTATGGAACCTTAGATTATCTTAAGACATATTTTTTTTGGTGTTTCTATCTTTTTTTTTGGATTTTTGAAATATTTAACAAAAATGAAACTTTCGAGGACGAAATGATCTTCAAACCAAATCAACAAACGTAAACGAAAGAATCTTTAACACAAGTCCCAGGCAACGGCGCCAAAAACTCATGTTTATTTTTATACACTAATAAAATATACAATATAATACCACAAGAGCAATTAAAAAATTTTCTTAAGGAAAATTCACTCTTAAAAGATATATATAATATATAATACGTATATTTAACCGGGAAGTATGATCACCCGGGTCGTTTCCCCAACGACTTGTGAAATTGAAACCACGTTTTAGCTCGGATTATGATTTGAATGAGAGAAAGGATATTTTTGATTATCTATAACTACTAAATAAAAGCAACAATTAAAATAAACAATTAAAAGCAATAAAACACTTAAACTACTTAACGGGAGCAAATAAAATGCGACAATTAAGCAAATACACTAAAATTAACCCCTAAAAATGCAAACTTAAAAGCTCAAAAATGAAAATTAAAATCTAAAAGGTGTAAAAATGATTTTACTGGATGTAAACCTAAAAGTAATTTTTATAAAACTAAAAACTATTTTTTTGAATTTTTATAAAACTTTTTTCTATTTTTTATGAATTTTCGAAATTAAAAACTTAAGAAAAATGATTAAAAATTTTCTACTTAATGAAAAATTACCAAAAAATCAGGAAAAGTCTATTAAGCAACAAAGAATACTAGAAAAATACTAACTCCCTAACAGCTTATCTAAAAAGCTCTATAATAAGCTAACTTGGCTACGGCTTATAAGAAAAAAGGAAAAGGAAATCTAGTATAAGGATTAAATTGTGCAAAGGATGGTTGGATGAGCTATTGAAGCATATTGGTAAGACGTATGGCTTGTGTGAGGGAGGTCGTGGGTTCAAGTCTGGCAAACCCCCATCTTTTTGCACTTTTTTATTTTTTACTTTTAACAAAAACTAAATATCCAAACTTATTAAAAACTTGATTTTAAACAACTTTAAAACTATACTTTTTGTCTGATAATGACAAATAAGCACTGAAACAGCTTATTTATAAGCTGTCCTCGGAAACTTGGCTTTTGAGCCTTGAAAAGCTTGATTTCACTTTGACACTTGTATTAAGCTCAAAATAAGCTCAAATCTAAATACAAAAGATGTTCCTAACAGCTTATAATGTAAGGAAACTAGTAATGAAAAGCTACTTTAGTTTAAAACACATTAGGCTACTTAAATCTAAGAGCAAAAACTGTTAACTCAGATAAGGAAATTTAAAACTTAAAAATCCAATAAGCTCAAATGCATAATAAGCAAATTCAGAATCTAAGCTTTTGAGGATAAGCTAACTAATGAATCCTAATTAAGCCCTATTATTTAGTTTTTCAAATGAGTAACTAAATTCAGCCCTACTAAGAAAATTATCTAAACTACTTATTTTTGGCTTTTTGGATTTTATATGACTTTTTAAGACTAAATGTACTTATGCAAATAAGTTTGAAAATGAAAATTAAATCTTAAACTAAATTAAGCTATCAATAAACTAAAAGCCTACTGAATTTTAAAACCTAAATCTTAAAATTACTAGCTGAAATGAATCCAAGAGTGATAGCAGTGGTAACTTGTTACCACTGCTAGTGTAAATGACAGAAGGCAAGACACAAATGTGCAGGTATCCTAGAGGGGTAACCTGCACTTAGACACTCTACTTGAGTATGGCTAAACACAAATCAAGCACAAACCAAGCCTTAAGTAGCTTGGTTCAAATTTTCACAAGTGAAATCACAAGGAAAATTCCCCTGGTGCTGAGACAGATTCAATAAGCCACAAAATCATTATAAGCTCAAACTAACTTATCAATTTTGTTTAAAATCTTATCAAATAAGCTAATCTAACTAACCAATAAGAAATTTCAAAGTGGCTTTGACTTTTAAAGGTCAAAGAAGCTTAAACCAAACACCCCTTTAGGAATTGACAGATTTTATAAAACTTTAGAATCTAAGATCAAATTATCAAAACCTTATTACCAAATCTTAAACAACTTATATTAAACTTAATAAACATAAACCAACAACTGAATAAGCTAAATTCTAAGATCTACACTATAAACTACTTATTTTTGGATTTTTAAGCTTTTTATGACAGACATGAGAACTCTAAGATTTATGATATAATAAGCAAAAACAGATAATAAAACACACTTAATAAGCTAGAGTAAAGGTAAATAAGCACTTATAAGCAAATAGTTTAAGCTATTAAACTAATCTACACTATTAAGCAAATATTTAAGCTAAAACTTAAAATTAAAGGAATATTAAAAAAAGAGACTTACAAATGGCTTTAGCTTAACAGAAGCTTAATAGAACAGCTACAAGCTCTAGCTTATCCAAATGTATAAGCTAGTATTAGTCCATGGGATTCCTTCCATTTTTGAATCCCCTTCCAAAAGTCCAAAATCCATAAGCTAAGGTTATTAGGCTGTTTTTTAAGGTTAAGTAGATATTAGACTGAATTAAACTCTCTTATAAGCTTATAGACTTATAAGAGCTTTTGAGAGCTTATTTGAAACTTATTAGTTGAAGTAATTTAAACTTGAGGAAATGAGAGCTTATAATTTGAAAACAAGGTGATGAAAACTAAATTGAATTTTTATTAATGATCAAAACAGATTACAAGATATTGAAATACGAAAATTACATCTTAACTAAAACTTATAAGCTAAATTTTACTTTAAAAGAAAATTACAAAAAAGAAGATGCTATGTGTGTGAGAGGTGAGGGTATTTATAGGCCCAAGCTGAAGCTTCTAGTCTTCCCTTGCTCTACACGCTCCAATCAATCATGTCCGTACAAAATCCTAATCATTGGATAATGATTTTGAGCCCTTGGACCAAGTTACAACTCACACGGATTGCCAAGCTGTCATTCCTTTGTTGTGACAGCTTGTGCTAGTTGTGTGAGTGATAGTAGAGTAAATCCCACTTCTCCTTATGCTTTCTTCATAGCCACGTGTGATTTCTTGCTAGCTTTGGCCAATGAGAGCTTTGATATGACTCATTTGTCCCTGCCATTGTGTTTATGACCACTTGAATTGTCGATTTTGCCATTCAATTTAGAAAAGCCCTTTGTTTTTTACTGATGGTGAATCAGAGGGGATGATGAATAGTTCCCATGGTTTTGGCGCCCATTTTAACTGACTCAGGGTAATTTGTTTTAAACTTTGGGCAAATGGTAATTATAGTCCTTGTGTTTTGTTTATCAAAAGTGTAATGTTTAAATATCTTTCAGAATTGGCAAATTAGGTCCCTGGACTTATATATAAAAAGGTTATGGGCTTTTGGTTTTGGGTCCGGGTTAGTTTTTATGGAAAATGGGCCCATTAAGCTTTTAGGGACCATTTGTGTAACACTTGAAACTTGAGGGACTTAAATGGTAATTGTGGGTTTTTGTCTTTTTATGGTTAACTTTTCTTGGCTTTGGCTTTGAGTCCTTGGCTTTTCTTGTGCTCTTCCGTTTCCCGTGTCCGTGTTTGCCCGTTTTTGACGGTTTTCTTGTGATTTTTGACATATCCGTACCTGCACACACAAAATACAAAAACAAGTATATTTTTGACATTTTAAGTATGTTTTTAGTCATTTAGGATCATTTTTGGTGTTAACGGATATGTGTATTTTACACCTATCAATGTACTTCCCAAGCTTATAATAGAATACATGCTATGACTGTGCAGTTGAGCAATCACCCCGAAAATGAACACTTAGACTAGTAGAGAGTTGAGTAAATTTTGATCATCTTTTCGTGAGGTGTTCGGCTTTGATGTTTCTAGCATAAGTCTTTTATAGATTCATTTCTTTGAGTTTAATCAGAGAATTTTTTTTATAAACTATTCTAACAAGTCTGCTTGAGGGCAAGCAGAAGTCAAGTGGGGAGATATTTGATAACATCAAATATTTGATACTTTTTAGTATCAATTTCCCCACAAAAATACTTGCAATTGTATTATAAATACTTGAATTCGATACATTTACGGTTATTTCGTTGTTTTCAGGTAAAATGCTAGTATGTGACAAGAAACACGGGAAATGGACGAAAAATAAAGATAATACGGATTCTTACTGTCACACCCCCAAAATCGGACGGCAGCAGAAAGGTAACCGGGGGTGCGACTTCAAAGCTCAAGGTAAGATTCATAGAAAACGACCTCAAAATGAGACGTTTTAAAATAATTTTTCACATTCGACACATCAAAAAAGCAGAGTTTACAACAGGTCCCAACAGTTTCAAAATATTCCAAATGTTCCAAACATGACATAAAGTTTAGATAAAGTTTTCATCGACTATAAAATTTAGAGAAAGTCTTTACAATACGCAATGTTTTCAAAAGTTTAAGTTTTGTAGAATGTATAAAAATGTAGAGTCTCTAAGTACTTAGCCGTGCGGCTCCCCCTCCGAGCAATATACCTGAAAGACCTAAGATAAAACATGTTAAAAAGTCAACAAAATTGTTGAGTGAAATAATAGGTTTACACAAGTAAAATGAATGAACCTCAATATTTAAGTAAATGGTGACAATGAAACACATTCATGTCAAAACAACTATTAATGCTCTAAGCTCATGACACCGAATTCTTAACTGTTTGTGCCCCTAATAAAAGTAGGATGTTCTGTCCAACAACCTAGAAAGTCATTCAAATGTTAAATGCGTCACCTAGTCAACATGAAACCAGAATCAGGACGGGGATTGTCAGTCCCGATAGATCTATCCACAACACTCACGGTTACTATAGCAACTAACGGTTCATGATTGAAAGGGGACTTAAGTGGGCAGTGATGGTACTTAGGCAATATCTGAATAGCATACAGTTTAAAAGTACTTGCGTTCAAATGTTAAAACATAGCATGTAATTTCTCTCGAAATTTTATAAAACAAGTAAGTAATGAAAAAGGGGCCACGAACTCACCTTTAAGCATTGCGATAAAAGATACCGAGATAAATGTCGAGAGACCAAGAAAAGATAATGAGAAGTAAAGCGTCGAAAGCCAAGTAAAACTCTAAAAGCAACCTACAAATAAAGTCGTGACTTAGAATTTATAAATATTACACAAATAAATATAAATAAGTTTTTATATAAATTTAGCATTTCACGTTAGAGTTTTTATTTTTATAAAACAATTGGGCCTAAATGTGTCCAAATTAATTATTTAAAAATTTTGTTGTCTAAACATGCGTAATGAATGTTAATTTATTTAATGTGAGAGCCTAAAGTTTATGTTGCTAATAAAATTAAATTATATTATAATATAATCTTCAACAAGATTAGGGTGTAAGTTTGCCATCTAGCTAAACTTCAAGTTCAATAATAGCATTATGAAATCTTGAGGGGTTGTTTCCAATAAATAATTTAAATGATCACAAAATATTGCATACACATCCACGTGATGTGTATAGACTTGTCCCCTAATATCATATTTTATTTAGTCCCTTTTTCTTGTTCATAGTACCATAACCAGAATCCATCACATGGCATATTTTGTTGAATTTTAGTTCATGATCACAAGTAGTAATATTGTATTTTAGTGATAAATGCTCATTAACCACAATGTTATAAGACTCGAATGATCATTCATCATTACTAAGAGTTACATTTTTTTTATTGTTTATCATATCAACATTAGACTAACATTTGCACTAGTTATTATAGATAAAAAGCTTCACTTCAAATGAAAAAAGTTCATATAAAAGCTTTTTATTGATTTGAAAAGCGATGACTTGCACTATAAGCTAAAGGAAAGAATAAAAATATTTTATGAAAAGTTGTGTACAAAAGCTTGGTGATTCAATTTTGTTCCAATATTCCTTTCACGCTAATGGTATAAGTCATTTAAATGACTTATTGTAATAGGAAAATCTTTGCAAAAGTTCGCATGCAGTTGCTCTATCGAATGTACCTATTTCATCATACAAGATTACATTTTTTTATTGTTTATCATATCGACATTAGACTAACATTTGCACTAGTTATTATAGATGACATATGTTTATTAATTCTAGCTTGAAAATTTATCCATGAGCAAGTCGAGACCACGCGGGTATGACCACCAACTTAGCATGATCAACGGAAAATAACCGACTAATAATCCCCTAACCCCCCCCCCCCCAAATACTCGATGTGAAGCCGAACCAAACCCAACCCAACACAAAGTTTCAAAACCTTGCATGATCAACGGAACACCAAATAATAACTATGGTAACTAACACGAGCACTGTCACAAAAACGAGGACCAACCATAACGAACAACAAAGAAAACCTTGTATCGCCAACAAAAAATGAACCATTCGATAAACTGAGCACGACCAACTTGAACCAACCCATAGTAACTGGTCCTGAACTTTTAGATCTTGCCAACACTTAGTCTTGAAGAACTACGTACTGCATTAAACTCTACCAGCCTGCCCATGATGTGGACAGCGATGATAGATAGAGAGGTTGAAAGGGACTATGGCATTGCTAGAAGACTTTTGGAGGTTGCTAAGGAAGTCCATACTAGTCTAAGTACTAGGCAGGAGATCATAAAAGAAGCAAAGCATCACAAGGACCCTAGAATGGTGAGAAGTGTTGCCTTCTTCAGGGAGCAACAAGCCCAGGATATGAAACTGATGGATGATATTATGCTCAAGATCTCTGAGACTCAGTTAAGGACATTTGACAAACACGAGTTTGTTCAGAATGCTAAATTTTTTTAGGGTTGTTTGGTTTTTAATTTATGTTTACATATTCAAGTTATTAATTAGTTGGTTTATGATACTATGTTTCTCTGTTTGTTTATTGGGATTTAGTTTACAACTAATTAAATACGAAAAAAGTCATAAATTAATGAAAGAATTAAAATCATAAGTTAATTAGATAGATTTGTAAGAATATTTGAATTACAATTTAATTAAAATGTATCAATTTTATGAGAAAAATAGAAACGAACAATCTTCTCACGATATGCCAGGGCAACGTATGAAGCTTTTGTTATACGTGGCATCATCTACTCATAATCAAACTTAACATACCAGTTTATAGGATATTTTTATCTTCCTCCTATTGTACTACACATAAATGCAAAAGTGTATAAGCCAACTATCCCATAATTTTAATAAAATGGACATTTAACTAAAGACTTACACCACCACATGTTGTCCATGTGGTTGGTCCTTGTCCCTTTATTATTTTATTTTTTTTAGAGTGAGAGGTTTTGGTTAAATTTTACAGTATATAAATTTTGAATGAGTGTGTATTGTTTGGGCTAATATGTAAAAATGTAAAATATAACAAGAGTTTAGACAGAACTTTAAAAAATAAACGTATACATTAAAAATAAAATTATAACATATGGGATACTTTTTTGAAATAATAAATTACGTAGAGCACGTAGACGGATATTTAACATTAAGGACGGCTCAAGTTTAACTAGGAACGAAAAATAACTAATCGGGTAAATAGTACAAATAAATATTTTTACTCAAAAGTAAAAATAGTAATAAAATATGAATTAAATATTGACCTGAATTTACGAGGTATTACAGTCAACCCCCGTTAAGGAACTCTGGTCCCCAGAGTTCAACGGGTGACATCAGCTGGTGAGGTGGTTGCGAAGAGATGAGGGTACTTGCTTTTGAGTTGGTCTTCTCGCTCCCATGTGAATTCGGGTCCTCGTCGAGATTTCTAATGAACTTTGACGATAGGGATACGGCTTTGCTTTAGTTGTTTGACCTCGCGGTCTATAATTGTTATAGGATCCTCGATAAAGTGTAGCTTGTTGTTGAGTCAAGTTCAATTTAGTTGAATGACAAGGTTTTCACCAAGTAAACGTTTCTTCAGGTTCAAGACGTAAAAGGCGCTATGGACTCCACTGAGTTCCCATGGCAGTTCAAGTTTGTATAGCTCGTTTTCTCTGGTGATTGTGCACGATGTATCGTATATGTAGTGTCTGTAACTCTTTATTGAAGCTCCTATCTTTAGATTATGTGTCAAATCATGTTTGAGGGGTTCAATAAAACAATTAAACGAGGTAGTAAACGAATATTGAATAAATAATAGTAAACACATAAAATGTCTGCAATGTGCATGTAGGTACAGATCAGTTGTTATGAAAATTCTTAACGAAATGATCAAATATCTGTACTGATGAGAAGGCAAACGGAAACAAAGAATTAATAAATCGTATTGATAATCAAAGAAGAACATGTCAAGTAACAATACATATCAAGATCGAAAAATGAGTTTCTGTCGATAATCAATGTCAATTGAGGGATCAAATAAACCACTAATCTTGAAAGAAGGTGAACGCCAATACAAAGAGGTTATAATGAGTATTATATTTCAGGAATGGAGAATCCCAAAAGGAAGATTAAATATTTCTATAAACAAAGAATCGGATGAACAACAATTAATGCAACGAAAGAATCAACAGATCATAAAAATATGTTCATAGAATTGCAAGGAAATCAATGAGAGTACATGAAGAAACAATAAAAGATATCACGAGTATGTAAAATACAAACATGTCAACGAATTAAGAGCATACGTAAGAAGAACATCCGTATAGATGTACTAATGATCAAAAGAATGAATATAGAGAATGATCCGTATAACAAATTACGAATTAAAGAAGTATAGAGAATCATATGTACGAATAGTCAAGAAAACGAAAGAACCAATTGGTCATAATAGCAATATATAGAAGTAGATGTTAAGAATATCAAATTACAATAACGGTCAAAAAGAATGATCATAAAGGAATTAGAAAACTATAAATCAATCGGGAAATTAATCAATGGAACATGCATTAATACAATATTTGAAAGAGTAAATTTCTAAAGAAACAACAGTCAGAATTGCTATAACGAGATAGTGATTAATTTACAAATAAATAAATTATTTAAAGAGATTTGCTAAAACAAGCACATATTAAGGGAATGGTTTATCAAGGATGTTAAAATGGGATATGAGAACTTAAGTGTACAAACAATTAATTATTTAAGGGAGTGGATGTATCCATACCACAAAGCAAACAATACATTGGGAGTTTTTAAAGAATTGTTTTAAATAAATAGAAATAAATCATCATTAACTACGATGGTCAAGATTCTCTCTTCAGGGTGGGGATGTTGATTGTGTCGTTCCCAAATGATATTTCGGTCGGAAGATGTGACCTTCATTAGCGTGGTTTGTCTCACGGGTCTTTATGGGTGATTCGTTCTCGACATCTCAAATTGTGTTCCGCTCTAGGAAAAAGAACATGCCAGTCATATGTTGGGCTATAAGTCGCTTGATAGCCGTTGAACTTAGTAGTTGTCTTCTTGGCGGCAAGATTATCTAAAAATCACAAGAAGCAAGAAGAATGTCACGTTAATAAGTCGTGTTCCAAAAGTAGATGTACAAAGGCGCCATGTACGATGTGACAAGTTAATTATAGTATCCTAATTAGCCGGCATGTTTCTATATAGTGGGTTACGTAGCGACGTATGTGTATATTTTAAATATACGAGGCGAGTGTTCAAACTCGGAGTTGAATAATCAATGGGATCGACAAACTATGTCGAATTTCAATATCGTCGAAAATGGTGTTATGAAAAAAAATCATGTGAAGTTCTAGAGACCATTGCATCGCTAACAATGTCTTGAGAAGGTTTTAGATATCGTTGTATCACTCACAACGTTTTGAAAATAATCGAGACAATTGTGTCACTCACAATGTCTTAAGAGGTGAGTTTTAGTATTTATATAAACAACATTTATATAAAAATATAGTGTCACACAAGAAAGTAGATATAAGCGATCGTAAATAATCAACATTTATTTAAATTATTTTTATATCAATAAGTAGCTATACTCTTGAAGATAGGCGTAAGAGATCGAAAAGAAACTCAAGTATTATATAATCATTATCCAAATAATACTAATAGTAGTGCTCGAGGGAGTAAATATAAGGAACCAGGAAGTACGCGCGCACGGATATATGATAAAACGAGAAGAGACTCTTAATTTTTGAAAAATAGTCAGTCTAGATTTTGAAAACGACCCAGTTCTCTATGACCGCAGCTCTGATACCAATATGTCACACCTCTAAAATCGGACGGCAGCGAAAAGGTAACTGGGGGTGCGACTACAAGTCATAGAAAACGAATTCAAAATGAGACGTTTTAAAATAAGTTTTCACATTCGACAAATCAAAAGATCAGAGTTTACAATAGGTCCCAACAGTTTCAAAATATCCCAAATGTTCTAAACATGACATAAAGTTTAGATAAAGTTTTCGTCGACTATAAAATTTAGAGAAAGTCTTTACAATATGCAATGTTTTCAAAAGTTTAAGTTTTGTAGAATGTATAAAAATGTAGAGTCTCTAAGTACTTATTCGTGCGGCTCCCCTCCGATCAATATACCTGAAAGACATAAGATAAAACATGCTAAAAAGTCAACAAAATTATTGAGTGAAATCATAGGTTTACACAAGTAAAATGAATGAACCGCAAGATTTA
>BQNB010170317.1:0-13688 GCA_026074375.1 Tanacetum coccineum | reverse complement strand
TTTCCTAGATCCAGTACACCTTAATCCACTTTTCTGTATTTTTTCACATTTTTTTATAATCGTTTGATATTTTTTATCATCTATTTTCTTTTAAACTGTTTTTTAATTATAATAAATTAAATAAAAATCAAAAAAAGATTTTTCTATTTTAGAAAATTTTATTTTATCATATAGTATCTAGGAAAAATAGAAAATCTTTCGTAGAGTCATTTTTGCAAAATTTCGATTTTTAAAGAACGGGATTCGAACCCCGTTCTCGTTTTCTCGTTTTTGAACTCAATTTAACTCCGTTTTCGTTCTAGTCTTCTTTATTCTTACTTTTTAGTCAATTACTTTTAGGAAAAGTAAAAAAATTCACTTTAGGATTAATTTTGAAAAATTAGGGTGTTTAGTGTGTCGTTTTAGCTTCCCGTTCTCATTTTTAGTATAGTTTGCCTTATTTTTCCCGTAGTTTTAGAAAATCAAACCCATACGTTTTTCATTCAAACATCAAATATCAAACCGACTCTCGACTTTCCAATTCACTCCTCGTTGGGACTACGACCCGGGATTATCCTATACTACTCTCGGATTCATTGATTTTTTTTAGATTATCCTTATTATATATATATATATATTATTATTATTATATATATATATATATATAGGTGTAATTTAATCAAATCAATTTTGAATTAAATAGGAAGGGAAAACACACTCGTTCACATATATCCTTTAACCAAATACTCTTAATAACTCACATATGTGATTCTTATTCACTAGAAACCAACTTACAAGATCACACACTTCATTTTTATAACTCAAGTACATCCATGCACTAGACCAAAATTAATTCAAGCCTCTTAACTCGTATGTCGATCATACACAAAATCCACTTCTACCATACACTCAAATCTCATAACTATTCATCACTCTTGTTAGTGATCACTAGTTCTAGTACATCCTCAAACCACAAATGTGAAATGAAAAACCAAGTCATCCTTACTACTACCAATCTCGAGTCATCTACCTAGTCATCTTCACAAGAAGATTCAACCATGTAACCATTCCCTACAATCTAATAGTGAGTTACCATCACTACAACCCATGGAGGGTAAACCACCTTTCATAATACACAAACCTATGTCCATCTTTATGCCGCTCAATGAATCAAAGGGCCATTGTCACATCCCTACACTCATAAGCATTTGTGCCTATATGTCAAGAGTCAAGTGAATTTCGTAATGAAATGCGTCTCATCCTCAAACTCAAATCCTTACAACCGGTATACACATAGTCTATCACTACACAATAAAGCCCTTCACATCTAAACCACTGAAATTATCTCCTCAAGAACATCCCATACTCGTTCCCTAATTATCCAATCATTTCTACTTTCTAGCAAGTGAAAAACACAAAGAAGATATTCAAGCTTCAAGTGTTGTTGAGTCACCACAATGTCATGTATTTCACTTTTTTACTACCTCATTTCACATATCTATCTTTGATTCGTCAACATTGACAACCAACTAAACACCTAATAAATCCATGGATTTAAAATCATCCACCTTTGTCCGTAAAGGATCTCATGTACATCATTTCAACATACCATCGTTAGTGCAAACGATATATTAATCTAAATCGTCTTTGTCAACCTTTACTCAACACCTTCCCTCTCAATTCACGATCATCCTTCTTTGTTTTTCCACGTTATAAAATCATTTGCATTCACATCCAAGAGCGTATCGTTTTCATATTCAGCTTACTTTATTTAATTTTCTCTTGAGTTTATATTTTGGCATCTCTCGCCAAGATATTAGGTAACATTCAAACCTAAACTACGGGAAAGCATAAAAAAGGCAATGGATGACTTAAAATTCTACGGGAAGCATAAATAAGGCATAAAAGTAAATCCTAAGTCTACGGGAACATAAAAATAAAGGTGATTAAAGTTAAAACATGAAAACGAGAACGGGATTTTAAACCTGTTCTTTAAAAAATCAAATTTTACAATTTAGACCCTACGGATGCAAATTTATTTTTCCTAGGTCCTACATGATAAAAGAAAATTAAAAAAAAGAATTATATTTTTTTTATTTAATTTTTTTGATTTAAAAACAGTTTTAAAAAGAAAAATTCATTAAAAATACTAAACAATTTTAAAAAAAATCTAAAAAAATCATGGAAAGTAGTTTAAAGTATGCGGAATTTAAGAAAAATAAAGTGGTGAAAACAGATTATCAAATAAGCTATTAAATAAGCTAAAAACAGCTTAAAGCTTAAAAGGGCCAAAAAGGGTTAAAAGAATAAATTGTGCAAACTAAATTGGAAAAGACCCAAGGGCACGTTTGGTAGCAGAGGTGTGTTGTGGGACGTGTATGTGTGAAGAGGGAGGTCTAGGGGTCCAATCCTTGGCCTCCCTTTTTAGAATATATATATATATATATATATATATATATATTAAAAACTTGTAAAACAGACAAAATAAGCAAACTTTAAAAAAAATGACGTTTTGCAAAAACTAAAAATAAGCTGGCAAATAAGCAAATGAGTGTGACAGTTTTACCTTTTTATACTAAGTCCTAAGGGCTAACCTGTTATGCTACTTAAGGCAAAATAAGCAAAGGGAAAGGCAAAATAAGGATAAAACAGTGAGCTACGTACCAAACTTTTTATAAAATAGCAAGCTAGCAAAAATAAGCAATGGAAAGCAATAAGCAAACTCATATAAGCAATAAGCAACTTGGCCTAAATCTGCATACCAAACAGCCTAAGAGTCACTTTTTGGGCTTAATTTTAAGTACCAAGATGGGATCTTATGGCTTAATGGGGCATATGAGCTTAAAGCATATCCAAAGGGATTTCTAAATCAGCAAAAAGAAAACAATTTGAAACATTTTTAAGCACTGAAAAAACTAAAGGAAAGGGGCTGCTCACACAGTTAGCATCCTATTTGGTTTTCAAATTTGCAATAAGCAAACCTAAAAATAAGCTAACAAATAAGCTTCAAATTGTAAACTACGTTAAAACAGATGGAGTTTAACACCAAATGAGCTTATGCTCAAAGTTTCAAAAGCTAAAAACAAGTTTAAATAACTGAAAATTGAAAATGAAAAAGGGCAGTTTTAGACTAAGAAAATGACTAGACAGATTTGAATAAAACAAAGCAAACCAAAAAGACACTTTATCTACTGCATTAGGACACTTAAAGAAACACTAAAAACAACACCTACAAGCTATTTTGAAAGCTTAATCAAATAAGCTCCTTATAACTGTTCTGTCACCACAGTTAGAGACACTTAGAAGAGAAAACTTAAAAACTAGCTTATAGACTCTAAGACTCTTGAAAACTGATTTAAAACATCTTAAAAAGGTTTACACAAATTGGCCAAATGACCCAATGGTTTAAAAACAGTTTTGACCCACTTTAACCCTTGACCCAACACCCCTTAAAATTTGCAACACTGGTTTTTTTGATACTAGAGCACGGTTTCAAAAAGTTGTTAAACTTTGAGACAGATTAAGCAGAAGCATTTTAAAAGGTAAATAAGCATGAACTCTCAATTATAAGCACATGAATAAGCAAGGAAAGCAAAAAAGCTAAGTGAGACAGATTGCAGCAAAAATAACATACAAAACTTAAATTTCATTGAAACATAAAGGTGACAACGCTGGAAAAAATAAATCGCCAAGTTTAAAGATTAAAAACATAAATTTAAAAACATTAAACATTAAATTAATCTACTCCTACTCCTAGTTAACTCTCTCTTCATCTCTGTCTTCTTTCTTTATATAAGTTGTTGTGTGTGCTTGTTGTGTTTGTTGAGTGAGATAGCTCAAAGCATCAATCTTGACCCTCCATTTGCCTTGGCCCCCAATCCTTTGAATCCTAGCCCTTTAATTACTTGTCTTGTTCTTGACCAATGAAAGCCCCTAGGATTGCCAGCATGTTCAAGAGCCCATGTAGGGGTGGGGTTGAGGTTTTTGTCTTGGGGTGAAGGTTTCATGTCGTGTTGTTGCAGGGTTCACGTGGGGGAGAGGGATGTACAGGGTTTAGGCGGGAAAATTGGGTTAATTTGGTGCAGGGTATAACAGGGTGAGGGTTTGGGAAATTAGCAACAATGGCCCCTCAAGGTATATAGTGGGATTGCAGGAGTCGTCCTTATATTTTGCATTTTTGGTCCTTGAGGTTAGCAGGATATTTGCACCGTTAGTCCTCAAGGACTAACATTGTTAGTCCTTGAAGGACTAACGGTGTAAGGGGTTTAATGGATATGGGCTAACAGAGTTAAGGGCTTGTTAAGTGGTTTTGTGGTTTGGGCCGAGTAATATGAATTTGGGCTGGTTGGTTTTTTTATTAAAAGGGGTATTGGGCTATTAGATTTTTGGGCTTAATAAATTAGTAAATAAATACTAATGGGCTGACTTGGCCCAATAAAATGGGTCGGGTTGGCTTGATAAGTTTTCTTCGGTTTCGGCTCGGCTTTGACTTTGACTTTGTCGGGTTGACTTTTCTGTTGACTTTGACCTTGACTTTTTGAATTTGGCTTTAGTTTTCATCACGCTCTTTCCGTTCTCGTGCTCGGTTTTGTCGTTTTGGCTTTGTTTTTCGTCCTTTAGTGAATATCCGGTACCTGCACAATACAAACATAAAAACAAGCATATATATGGCATTTTATGTGCGTTTTTTGTCGTTTATGGTCGTTTTATTAAGTAAAAGGTATGTGTAATTACACACATACCAACCACCTCATTTCACATATCCACCTTTGTTCGTCAACATTGACAACCAACTAAACACCCAAGAAATCTATGGATTCACAATCATAATCATCCACCTTTGTCCCTAAAGGATCACATGCACATCATTTCAACATACCATGCTTGTCATCGTTTCAAAACACCATCAACCAAAGGCACTTCATCTTCACCCATTGACTACACACTCTACTATAAATACAACCTCATTCTCAACAATCCACCATTTTTACATTTTTACCTTTGTTCATCAACATTAACAACCATCTCAAGAAAACAATCACCCCAATCAAGAATTACCAAACCCTTACATTAAGGACACTCCCACATCACCACAAGTTGCCTCACATCCTCCATTTCATATCTCACCCATCAATTCATATGTTACTCACACTCAATCTCCACCTCAAAGTGACAACCAAATTCAACACACACCACCTCCATCTCTCCTAACAACAAAAAAACATTCCCTCATCACCTTACTATAGTCAACACCTTCCCTTTCCATTCATGCTTATCCTTCCTCATTTATGTTTCCTTAGCAAATCATCCTCATCGTCAACATTTAGTTCGACCTAAAGTCTTACGATAATGTTTCTCCTTAAACACCCCAATCATGAAAAGCATACATAATTCTTAACAAAGAAACCTTGATTAAGAATCTCTCAACACAACCCTTGACGAAAGTCTATCCGAATCCAAATCATTATCTTGGTTAGATGATGATATCATAAGTAACATGTCAATCAAAATAAGTTAATACTCCATATTCAAATAACATCTTGGAAGAAATTATTCTCATACTATTAGTGCGTCAATCAATAAATGAATTTTGTCTCATTTATTAAAGTCGGTATAATACCAAAGGGTGTTGGTCGAGTCATAGTCTTTAAGAATGTGTCGTTCAAATCTAATCATTAGTTCCTAAACATTGTCGTGTCATAAGCATACATCATGATTCTTTTTATCTTGGATTTAGGTTGTTGTTATTAAAACAATGATTGCAAGTGTCTTTTTATTTTTAAGTGTCATACTTTAGAATGCATATACCTAAGACATGAATGTTTTGTTCCCCGCTAAGTGTCTTGTTATATATAGCTATCATCGTCATTAAAAATATGTGCATCTTTCTAGTAACTTTGTTTTGTAAAACACTTCTGTAACTCGATTCCTTGGTGCCCCAAACAAGGGGGAGCTTACACTGAGGAGGAGCATTTGCAAATGTCAAAGTCATTACGTTTGCAACCGTTAAAGACATCTACACATTTCTTGATATGTGTATTCCACCCCTTTAATATTGCTCCTATATACATATTATGTTCCACGAAACTAACCCTTGATGTAGGTTAAAAGTTTGCAACAAATTTGATCCATGGATCCGCTAGAGTCTATATACAATGGGTTGCAAGTGTCATAAGAGTGCAATGAGCTAAAGAGTACTCGAGTGTCAAAGTAGATAGCTTGGGATGATTAAACGAGGTTGATAGGAGCAAGACTTCACTGGGGTGATGCAAGCTTACTTTTTGAAGATAGATATGTATTGTACAAAGGGAAGATAGAAGTAGAGAACTTAGAGTACACGCCTTTTTGTTTCGACAAAAGGGGGAGAAGAAGTGTAAACGAGTAACTTTAATATTTTACTATGATTTATGGTTTACATATTTGGCATCATCAAAAGGGGGAGATTGTTGCGATATTTAATCTATACATTCTCTTTATGTTTTGGTGATGATAATCATGTAACTTGTAAAACATTACGTAAAATATGCAAAGTTACTCGTATACATAAATCATCAACACAAACATTCATCAACTCTTCTCGACGTCCTGATACTCCTACAAATATGGACTTCGCTAATTGGATCGGGCCAAGCAAACGTGCTAGCCCATTAAGGCCCAATAGAGTTCGGCTCATCAAGGCCCAATCAAAGCTTCTAAAAGATGAAGGGAAACTAGTGAATTCAAATTTGAATTTGCTTCTAGAAGATAGAGGGAAAACTAGTGATGCATGCTTTTATCTAAACACATTGTTATCCAAACACCCTTTTATCCATTGAACAAAAGAGACCTCTATAAGTTAAGACTTCCCTATAAAAGCCTAAGGCTTCTCCTCCCCTCCTCCTAGAGAGTAAGCCACGAAATTTTACACACATATACACAGAGTTTCTTTCGTCATCTTTAATCATGGTTCTAGCATAATGCATGGATCATGGTTACACTCTATGTTAGTTCCACTAGTACCAAGGGGTATGTAGTGATGTATAAGATGTCTCTACATGAAAGTTATCACCTTTGTTTACTTACTTATCATGTAGTAGATCAGGTCACATAGAAGTGATTATTTTTTATCACTTGTATGTAAAATGGTAGATTGTGTTGTATGTTGTAATTCATTTATATCTTTGTGATTTGTGTAATAGTTAAATCGGGTGAATCATGTTAGTGTTTAGGTGAAGTGAATTCTTGTAAGGGTGGTTAGTATTTTAGGCCTCAAAATACAAGTGTGTTGTATATTGGTTCTAGCTAAGATTAGGACTCGACATTTGGCTTAGTGTCGGAAATTGGTGTAAGCTACGTGTGGTGGATCGGTTCTAGCGAAGATTAGAACTTGACATTTGGATTAGTGTCAGATATTGGTATAAGCTACTTGTGTATGGTTTTCTTCGCCTAAAGGGAGCTTGTTGACTAGTGAAGTAACTCTCGAGTCGTAAGATCGGTGGTTTATATCATTGCGTTCTTCATTTCGGTTACCCCTTTTTTTATCTCCCCCAACCACCTCCCACCCCCCCCCCCCCCCCCCCCCCCCCCCCCCCCCCCATCCCCCCCCCCCCCCCCCCTTTTTCCCCCCCCCCCCCCCACCCCCCCACCCCCCCCCCCCCCCCCCCCCCCCCCCCCCCCCCCCCCCCCCCCCCCCCCCCCCAACTTTTTTAAATTCTAGTATTTTAGAATTATTAGCTTAAAATGTTTTTATGGTTTGATCTTAAGATTGTTGCTAGTTATATTTGTTATTATTAGTGAAGTAGTTCATTATGCTTGCTGCTAAGGATTAGTGATTTGGAATTTAGTGCGGGTTTTAAAAGGTTAAAACTTAATAAGTCTATTAGAATTTTCCAATTTAAATACCGACAATATATTTTAATACTTGTCATTTTACTTTACTTTACTTTACATACTTTTACTTTTACTTGTCATTTTAATTTCATTTAAATTTAATTTACGAGAAGGATTTTTAATTCCGTTAAAACCTTAAACCCCCGCACCCAAGAACATTTCACGCACTTAGCAAGCATATTAGGTCATTATTTATCTTTAGATCAATTTTAGTTTAATCTCGTAATTTTTAATCTTAAAATTAATTTTAGTTTAAAAATAGTTTAAATCCAAAAGTTTAGTTTCCCTTTTATATGCTTTCCCTTTTAGTAAATTTAGAAAACCAATCCCAAAAATTTAAGTGATAATCAAGCTTGATTCCCAACAATCTCTTGAATTTCCATTCACTTCTCGCCGAGGAAACGACCCGGAAGGTTTTTGATAATTGCTTTGGTTAAAAGCGATCTTCTAGAACCCGACGGAAAATACTCACTATACTATAATTGTTTCTATCCTTATTAGTACTTATTTATATATATTATATATATTTATATACGTGTAGTTTGGTATCGATCACACTTCAACTCTTCAATAAAGAGGTAAGCTTGCATCATCCTAAGTGAAGTCTTGATTCTATCAATCCCTTTTAAACAATGACATTCCTTGAACATTGACTCAAACAAGCAAGGAATCCATTTAGTTGCAGCAAAACTCTTAACCTACATCAATGGTTAGTTTCGCATAACAAAAAAAATATAGGGATGAAAGACACACAAAAAATGTGTAGATGTCTTAAACGGTTGCAAATGTAATGGCTTGGACATTTGCAAATGCTCCCCTTGTGTATGCCCCCCTTGATTGGGGCACCAAGAAATCGAGTAACGAAAAAGTGCTACAAAACAAAGTTAGTAGAAAAATGCACATATATATATAATGATGATGATAGATATATATGTAAGACACTTAGTGGGGAACAAATCATGTATGTTTTAGGTATATGCACTGTAAAGTGTGGCACTAAAGACAACAAAAAAAATTATGAATGTTTAAGACATGGAAATGTTTAGGAACCAATAATAAGATTCGACCGACACATGCTTAAGGGCTAAGACTCGATCAACACGTTCCCTTGTGGCATCATCATCTAACCAAGATAATGAGTGGATTTAATTTTTTAAATAGAACTAATGGTTTGTATTGAGAGATTCCTAAATCCTTAAGGTTCTTTGATAAGCATTATTATGCTTTCACAATGTTTTGGGGTTGTTATAAAGGATAAACATTATCGTAACTTTAGTCGAACTAAATGTTATGATAAGGATGATTTTGTTAATGGAAACAAAAATAGAGGAAGGTAGATTGTGAATGGAAAGGGAAGTGTGTTTTTTGGGTATTTGGTAGGTTTGGAGAGTAAGGTGATGAGGGAATGTTGTTTTGTTGTTGGGAGAGATGGAGGTGGTGTGTGTTGAATTTGGTTGTCACTTTGAGGTGGAGATTGAGTTTGAGTAACATATGAATTGATAGGTGAGATGGGAAATGGAGGATGTGAGGCAACTTGTGGTGATGTGGGAGTGTCCTTAATGTAAGGGTTTGGTAATTCTTATTGGGGTGATGTTTTCTTGAGATGGTTGTTAACGTGATGAACAAAGTGAAAAATGTAAAATGGTGGGATTGTTGGATGATGATGGTGAGAAAGAGGTTTCTATTTATAGTAGAGATATGTAGTCAATGGTGATTAATGAAGTGCCTTGGTTTTGATGGTGTTTTTGTTAAGGTGCATTAGGAACACTTGGTGATGATAGTTGAAGTTATGTGTGATAGGGATTTTTGGGGTGTCTTCATTTGATTAAATCAAGATGAGTTGGCTTTGGGAAGGATTGATGTGAAATGAGGTGAGTATTAACCTTCATGCTAAAACCAATTGTATGA
The DNA here is from genome assembly GCA_026074375.1 of Tanacetum coccineum. Classification (NCBI taxonomy): domain Eukaryota; kingdom Viridiplantae; phylum Streptophyta; class Magnoliopsida; order Asterales; family Asteraceae; genus Tanacetum; species Tanacetum coccineum. The sequence goes on along the minus strand of BQNB010170317.1, from coordinate 3,932 downwards.
TTCAACACCACTTGCAGCTTAAATATCTTCTTTGGTGTACTTTCAACATGCTAGAAGTGCAATGGATTTTTTGGTAGTTTCTTTCCATGGTTGTGACATGAGGAAATGAAAAAAGTAAAATCCCACAACCATGTGGTGACTCGCAAAACCACTTGAAGTTTGAATGTCTATTCATTTGTGTTTTTTTTTTCATTTTTTTCCACTTGCAAGAAGGGAAATGAAATTATTCATTATGACTTCCCACTTGACATTTGGACAACATAGGCACACATGCTTATGAGTGTCGGGATATGAGGATGAGACGCATCACTTGTGACATTTTGACAACAAGCACACATGCTAATGATGTCGGATATGAAGGTGTGAGATGCCTTTCATTACAAAATTCACTTTGGTGGTTTAGGATGCACTAGAACTAGTTATGAGGTTTTATGGTTATGAGGTTTGAGTGTATGGTAGAAGTTATAGGTGAACAAGTGTGTTATCCCTTCCCATTAAATTCGTGCTCATCCGGACATAAATTAAGGAATAAAAAGAATAAATGAAGAAGAATAGAGACGCAAGCGATGAGCTTGACAATGTCAAGACAAATGATGGTTAGCATACAACGAACTTCATCCACGAAGTTATGTAGCTCTTCTCGAGCATTGTGAATGTTCATAGAACAATCATACTACAAGGTATGAGGTTATCTTAAAGGTAGTAGTGGAAAAGGTGGACGGAAGGTATTAACCATCTATTTTATAATAGAGGCATGATTAAGGTTTTTGTGAAACGAATTTCACATGAACAATGAGTGATATTTTAATTGCATTTCGCTAATTAAAAATACTTAAACATTTCGGATGAAAATATTTAAGGGTTGATCCAAACCTACTTAGAGGTGTATTAGATTTTTATCTAACCTTACCTTGATGAAAGAGTAGATCATTTTGAAAAGAACGAGATGATGATTAAGGGAATATGTGAGTGGAGACTCTAAGAAATTTAAGACCATTTAGAGACTATTATGACCTATCGGATTATGATACTAAAGTTTGCATGTAATAAGGGTATAAATTCTAGTGTCAAGAAATCTATACCTATAAGCAAAAGAACATATAGGCATTCAGTTTATCAAGCATGCACCTCGAACAATAATCATAAGATTAATGTGTAAAACTATATGACATTAAACGTTAATTTAAGATTGGCATATCTAATTCGTTATGCATCAAATCAATATTAGTGTAAATGCACTATAACATGTTAAGGTCATGTAAAAATAGACGCATACAAAACATATTAGCATTTAACATTTAGGAGCATGTTTCATTTTAGATAAGCTAATAGATATTCTATCTAGATTGCTAGAATAAGATGAACTCCTTTATAATAGACATGTATTTAATAGCTAAGCAATTAAACATTGAGCATCAAGATAATCAAGAAGACATATAATTGCATTGTGTTTGGATTGACTAAGAAAAGGCCTAATTTCTAAGTGCTTATTGTGCACTCCTAATGAATACAAACTCTACGATGTATACTAACCTTAAGGCAATATAGGAAGGAGCCATTTAATCAAATTAGAGAATGAATATGAGACTATCACTAGTGGTGCTCAATTCAGGCTAAACAAACACCATTTTTATTACAGGTTTATACACCGAACACTCAACTCACACTTAAGAATCAATTCAAATTCAACCGTAAGATCAAAATGAATTTCTAGTGCAATAGATTCTCCAGTAGTCATTCTCATGTTAGACAAAATAGAGTTCTTATATTTGCCTAATGAAGTGTAGCAAAGATAAAGTTTGTATTATCATTTCATAGAGGGCCTAACATGACTCAACTAACATACTTTAATTCCGGTTCGCATAATCCTAATCAAGATGTGTGGATTCAAAGATACGCGTAAGCAATATGTTTTAATCTTTTGTTTCAAGATCATAGGTTGTTGATTTCGATTTCAATTGCTTGATTTAATGATGTTCCTTATATTTAGTCATCTTACAATGCTAGTTTGTCAATTGTTATTCAACAGGTTTTGTTTTTCAGAAATGACACATATAGCAATTTGCATTGCAATGTAAATCATTTTGGACGAAACATCCAAGTCGTCAATCCTAATTCATTGTGTATTTTATGCATGTATTAAACATATTAGTATAATATTTGGAACACAACCATTGGACAAGTAGACTCAATATGGCATCATCAACACAAGTGTGAGTTATGATCCGATGCATATTCTTTTCATCTAGAAAAGGATGTAATTATTTTCATATCAATCAAGTGTGATTGAGTTATGTAGATCCAAGATGATATCTTTTGTTATATTTTGATATAATCTTGAAACTAAACAAATAAGAATCCGATTTCATGTCCATACACGAAAACTTGTCAATTAGATTCAATAAAGATATCAATCATAATTTGAATAATGAATTGATATATTCTCGAAATCTTTCTTGACCCTCACGAACACTCATTTAAAAGAAAATAGATAAATATTTAAATAGTGTGTTCCATTAATCCCAAGATTAGTTGTAAGGTGAGGTTGATGAATAATGATAAGTTAATTTCTTATTCCAAGATTGTCGTAAATTTTACTTGTGCGAAAAACTATTTGTTGTTATGTATAATATACATAGTTTTTGACATTTTATGAGTATATAAATGAGTTTTCTAACCATTTTTATACAACACACATCTTTTGTAAAATACTATATGTTAAAAAAATATAATTATGTGTGTATGTTAGAACCATGCAAGCACAAGCATTTTCTTTTTCTTAGTTACTAATGTATTAATACAATCTTTTCTTTTGTTTAACCAACCCAAGGTCAAACAAAGCAAGTTGTTGAAAATATTTAAACGTGTTGTTGAAAATAGATTAAATCGTTAGAAATATTTAGGTGACTAGTTTTAACACATTTAATAATATACTTGACAAGTTATTGAACTCTTATTCCTAAGTATATTTCCATACTCGAAAAGATTTACAAAATGTTTATGTAACATTTGTAAATTAAATGATCTATGCCTATATGTAATGCAAGAACAATTTCGCAATCTTAATGCAAGAAATCTAGCATAAGTTCTAGTTATGCATAATCCGAAAAACTAGCTACAAACAAATAGTGTACATGGTACATGTGCTTAGACATTCAATTAGCTTAGTTACAAATAGCAACGATCATTTAATAATTTCTACTAACAAACTTAAGACATAAAGAAATGCACATAATCATATAGCATAACACATAAAATGCTTGTCGTCGTTTTGTGTATTAGATACAACAATGTATACATAGCTCGGTTTTATTTGAAAACAAATTAGTTTCCTACCTATTTCAAACATTAACCAATTTTAATATACCGACTCGAAAGGAAAAGATAAAATACAAGTATTACGTTAAAACGAGACTCAACGTTTTAGACAATAAGTAGTATTTTTACTTTCTGACTAACTTAAGTTTGAAATAAATACTTGGAAGTATTTTTATATGAAAGTAGACTCAATTATCTTCGAAATGACGGATGGCACGACTTCTACGAACTTACGGTTGATTTTATATGAATTTTTAAAGTTTTCAAAAAACTGTCGAATCAGACAGGTGGTCCCCTTAAATATAAGGGGGCCGGCCAGGAATTAGGCCATACACTTTAAGGGGGCCGGCCATCTGACACTCAGATTTGTCATTTTTGTACAAAATTTTGCAAAAAAGGTGTACAACTTTCTGAACTTGATACCGAACATATAACACTTATTTTAAGCATCATTTTTTACCTCGAGCTAGTATAATTAGTGTATTTAACAAAACTAATACAAGTTAAGCAACAAAATACTTTTTAAATTTAATCCTCCTTCATGGGTAATTTGATACATGGATCGTACTTAATTTTTAAAACTATTTGTTTTGAAAATTAGAGCGACGTGGCTC